>JBCAUI010531250.1:0-41652 GCA_038406195.1 Haplosyllis anthogorgicola | reverse complement strand
GGCCAAGGAAAATGGTACAGAAAATTTCCTTCCTTTTCTCCAGGGGATCAATAATGTCTCAATATAAATGTGCTTACAGTTCACTTTCTTTGAAGAGGCCCATCCTTCACTTAAAGTTGGCTGATAATATGATAATATCTCATTGAAAGCTCCAAGCACAGAACTCTTCTCCCAAATGGTGGTTTAAGATAAAGTGTGACTTGGTTAAAGTTACTGATAAAATTCATAATAAGAAAGGAATCATTGAATTAATTTCCTGTTGATTCTTTTATCAGAACAGCTTTTTGGTTGTAAATAAATAGCAAAGAGTCTTAATGCACGATACTTTGATAATGTAAGTGATAACATCTAATAGGTTTTTTGAACTGGAGAAGTTGCTTCCCTGTTGAGGAAACTGTGAAAATGGATTTCCAAGTATCATCGGGAAAGCTGCAAAAATGAGGAACGTTAGGAAGGATATGAGGGAAGGATGAAGTGTAAGTAAACTAAGTAGATGTTACTGCAGAACTACATTACACAGGAGCAAATATTCAGTTACCTTTGATGGGATGAAATGTACTGTCCTTGAACACTACAACACTTGATAGATTTCCATTTTGGTCAATGGGACATAGCAGGATTTTCGAAAAAAAGGAAACGTCTAAGTGTAATAGAACTGAGAAATAAATACCGTTTTTGAAATTTCTATCAATTTAGAAACGTACAGAACAAAAGAGAAAACAATTCCAAGCTGTGCTTTTGAATTTCTATTGTTCCAAACTTGATAGAAATTTCAGGAGCTACAAAGCCATCGTCAAAAATTAAAATGAGTCGACGTACAGAAATTCTATTTTCTATTTTTTTTGTTAGTATTCGTATCTTTCAGAGTCAATCATTCGCATAATGTTATCATTTATGCTAGATTGTAGGTAAAAGTCGCTGCAACTTCGATTTCGCTCAAACAAAGTGATCATGAAAGGTATAAAACTATTTGTGGTCACAGTTAATGTAATATCTATATTTCATGAAAATTATAGACATCAGTTGTTCACATTTACTTGTCATCGTTATTTTTAACATTCTATTATCGAAAGTGACTTTTGTCTGCTTGATGACAGTTGATTTTGACCCAATCATCTTTTAAACGCAAAGAAAGAAATATTTTAATGGAAAGGTTTTTAAGTATCAATGTTAATTACACTATCAGACATTTGTAGGTTTCTGGGACTCGAAAGGCATGATAATAGCGTCTGGCACATTAATATAGTGTGATCTGTTTGTCTGACATTGTTCAATTCAGTTTTTGCTTAGTTAGGTCGTCTATTTATTCTTTGATGTATTAAAAAAATAACTGGATTAGTTTTCAAAATATATTAAAAATGGATTCTTTTGTCATTGACAGAACTTTAAACGAGAACCAACAAATGGCTACTTCCCTAATGTCAGATCACTGGAATACGAATCAAAATGTAGCAAAAAGGAATGAAGGATGTAGATGTATATCACCCTAACGAGAAAACTTTGGCTGTTTTGTCAGTAATGCTTTCTAAAAGCATCCTTTTAACCTATATTTCCAGGTTGTCTACAATCCGCCTGATCACTTGTGATATTGTCTTTTGCAATGGGTAAGATTCAGCAAATATATTATATTGATATGTCTTTTCATGCTCGGTTTAGACCCAATCATAAGAAAAATGTATTTTTGTATTGAGGATGCATACTGACTTTTAAAACAAAAGATAATGAAGTAGTACATCTTCATTTCCCAAAAACACCATCCCATTTAACAGCAAAACAAACTGGTGGAAATATAATAACTTAATTTGTAAGACACTCACTTCTATTATGCGATCAAAAGTACACCTTCATACGCATATATGTTACTACAATGTTCGACATCGTTTATATTTTCCTATTGTACAACCCGATCCGTCGGGTGGCCCTGGGAGCCTAATGTTTTACACTCAGTGTGGATATCCTGATGAAGCAATGTATCCTGTAGCTGAGATCAATCTCCTGTTCCATTTACACTGTGTAATCGCATATTTTAATGGACTTCTCCTTCGCACAGTAGTCTGCTATCTTTCAGCGCTTATGACAGCGATAATGGTGCAGTCAATGGGAACTACATTCAAGTTTCAGATCAATTATTGTTTGACTCCTAAAGGAGGGGTCCTTTTCAAGAAATTTGACGATATCCTTGGGATGTAGATACAAAATAATTGCGCCATGGTCAGAGATTGTTTCTTGTCTGTTAATAGCTTTTCATTTGAAAACAACAGAAATACTCGCCGTGCATTTGTTCATAATCATATTGTACTCAAGACGTGAACTTAAGACATTTAGTGGTCATAACAATTGCATTGACTTCTAATCCCAAACATGTCAAATTAACACATTAAGCGCAAAATCATTCGAGGTTGAATGCCAAATGTTCTGATATGAATACCTTACAACCTTACAATTCGTCTTTCAGTGAGTTTGAGATCCGAACAAATGCTGGTGTGCATGGGTGATATTTCTTACTAGGGATCTCACCAATCGTGGGCTGCGTGCTAACTACCTCATACATTACAATCCAAACATTTTCACAATAAGAGTTCTGGTCTGCGAGTTAAACAATGGAATCCCTCCCGCTCAGGATGGAAGAGGAAAGTGCCGGATCTCACCAACTTTACAGCACATTTTCCCGGTGGGCAGGTTACAACGATAGCACGTATTTTGTCAATTATCGCCCAGTATCGTGTCGCTTCAAATGCAAATGTCTCTTTTTTGCTATTTATCATTTCAGCAGAAAATCTTTAACTGAATTCCAGCGTTTTATCTTTGATTACAACAAAGGTTACTCGGATAAAAGTTATCATTGACTGAGCTGCCATGAATTTCATAAAAATGCTTTAATGAATATCCTTCCAACAAATAAGCCTTTTATCAAGTTTCTTTGCAGCACAGCATCTGTTCTGAACACTTCATTTGAGAATGAACAATTGTAGATAAGAATAATTTTAATTTAAAACGTATTGTGCGACTTTAGTGCACAAATTTTAGTGTTCCACATACAATAAAATTTTGTCCATTAAATTCTAATCTAAAGTCTCTGGTTTTCCATTCCGTTCATTCACAATAAATGCAAACATCCTTTGTTAATTTTATAAACAATCACAAGAAAATTCGAATCATTTCGGAACAGAACAGCTTAACGCTGTGTTTTTGAGTGCATCAATAGCATGGGGTGGAATTCTTTTGTTCACAACTGCCGTAATTGAAAGCTTGACTACACTAGAAATTAACTTTGTGGTGCTTTATGCAGATGGATAGTATTTAATATTCCTTACTTGTGGCAAGACAATCTGACTGATTGACCCAGAGGGCCTGTTGCATCTTCAATGGGCTTCCATTCCCTTTCCACCTGATTAAACTAAAAGGGAGAAAACCTTCAATTGAGAGGCAATAATTTTCCAGACCCTTGGGACTTGATAAGGTATTCCCTAACCCCTCCTTAGCTTGGCATTTATGAGACTAACCCCATCAATCCCACATTGGAATGACATCATTGGTTTAATGACTACATTACCCTGTTCATAGCTTTTAATGCTTTTTACTTTCTGGCTTCAGTAGGCATTGTTTATGGACTAATGAATCTGAACACTTATGTTTCTCTCTCTTTCTACTTTGTTTCCTCCGCAAATAGCTGCTTAATTGCAGTAGTTGACAAGAAAATGTCTTCCACATGAGTGAACCTACAAAATTTGTTCCATCAGATTCACTGTAAAAGTGAAAAACACAGTGACACATCCAAGTGCATGAGCTAAATGACTTCCAAGTAACACTCAGTTGCAGATAAGGTTTGAAGGAGCAACAGCAAAATGGTTTGCTAATTCTAAAATATAGAATAAGTTGTATGGTCCTTCATTGTATAAACTTTTGAAGATGCTATCTTTATTTCTAAATAAATAGGATCAATATTTATTTTTCAATTAAATTTGCATAACTTTAGATGGTGTTTTCCCTTCTATTTCATGATCAAAGAACATAATGTAATGAACACCTATTCAAGTTTTGTGCCCACTAAACACAAAATTCAAATAATACAATAAATACTGAACAAAGATTTATACAACTAAGTGTTACAGACAATCTTAGGTACCAAAGTAGTTAGACATCAGGACAGAAACTCTTCTAAAGTTGAAGAGTCATTGAGACACGCAAGCAAACAGGCTGCATTGTCAACTCTCAAGTCTCAATCCCTAAGGCTACACACTAACAAGTCATTTGCTCCCATTGTCAGCTTTTAATTACAATTTATTTCCATTTACTCTTGTTTGTAGGTGAGCTTATAGAGATTATAAAAAGTTCCTTGGTGGTTGATGTCATTAATAAGAATCCATGGAGAGAAATTATTATTATTCCTACTATTAAATACAATAAGATAGTTGGCTTGGTAACTATTGAAAGATTAAAAATTAGTTGTTTACACCTGGTTGGAGCCGTGAAAATTAAACACAACAAAACAAAATATATCCTCATCAACTGAAGAAGGCATTAAGTTTCTTCTGTGACGGGGGTGTTTTTTGTGGATTTTGTAATTGAAATTATTGCCTGCCGGTGCGTGTACCAGAAGGGAACAGTCCGCGGAACAAGTGCGCTCATACAATGCTCAAAAGAATAACGAAGGTTTGATATAAAGGTAATAAATACATTTTGGTTGTTACAGAAATAAAATTACGGAATTAAAATATTGATAAAGTAGAGTTGACAAAAAATGAAATGATTTATTATTCAAAACGAATCCAAAGTAAAACATTTTGGGGAATTCGCAACCATTGTCCTGGTATTATTTTCAGTCATGTATGCCATTGTACAGTGTTCAATTCGTGTTGCCCGTGCCTGTGATAACTTAACCCAAAACAAACTGCCTGTTTTCCCTTCTACACACATGGGCGATAATGGATAACCAACAAGGGTAAAATGCACCCTCGCGCTTAGATCGCGTTCACTTTCTACGCCAAATCTCGAGACGTCGCCCAGACACGTGACCAGAAATTAGGCGGGAAATCTGATCCGAGTGAAAATACAATGCTGTCAAAGCAGACGATTAATGTCCACGACAAAGCGTCATTTTCAATATTTGCTCTAAAATACTAAGACGAATTGTTCCTTTTGATTGGTATTCATAGGAGGTATCCTTAAACAATGGTCATTGTTATTTACATCATCATTTTGTTGAAAAATGTTCCTTTGTGTGCTTTCTTTAAAATTAAATCTGGACTAATTTTTCAGTAGTAATGAAATCTTGTTACCTTGATATAGTCACATCGTATCATTTTGGAAACGATGAAAACAAAGGAAAAAGTGGAAGAATTTCACGCTGTGCTTTTGATGCGCTATTGTTAAACTTCTGATACGAATTCCGTTTACTGGTCTTTAACTTAGATAAAACGGGTTTTTAAGTTGTGCCAAAAGTTTGGGAACACAAGAAGTTCACGCTATGTTTCTATGCACGTAATAGCTCAGCATGAAATTATTTTGCTCAGAAAATTCAGGAGCTGATGATGCAGACTTGCTTGTACAATTCCAAAGTTTTAAAGAAATGACAACCTTCCTGCACTACACCTGCTCAGATTTGTTATTCCTTTTCAATACAATAGGAATGAACGCAAGTGTAAAACTGTCCCTTGAGAAAAACAGTTTCTTGGAATGAAGTTTTGTTTGAGTCAACTGATATCAACAACATGGTATTAATGTAACAAAATATACCAATATGCGTAGCACAATGACATTGTTTCCAAACATTATTTAAGTAGCAAAATGTATCCTCATTGCCTAATTAGGCCATAATTAATTTGGCTCATATTCATTATTTTAAGACAAGGCAATTAGAAATAGAAGGGAATCCAATTACAGATGCCCCCTCCAGCCATGTGGTGTCAACTGTGCCTGTGAGGGAGTGTCGGGGGACGGACGTGGTTCCAGAATTGGTGCTATTAGATGCGAGGCCTTTAAGCTGTCTTCAGCTTCACTTTCCCTTCATTATGTGTTGTTTGCCCGTTGTTGTCGCTTAAGAGAGGAAAACGTTATTGTAGAATAGTACTGAAATGCTCTGCGGGAGGTTTCAAATTATGTTACAGACACAGATTTTATAATCTTGAGATCGTGGTTTGGGAAGCTCTAAAAATTCCAAAGAGATGAGTTTTAGGAAAGAAAATCAAATGTTAGTGGACTTATTTTGAACTTTAACTTCAGCCACAGTCTCTTTGCTGAGCCTGTAAAATTATTCTTAAATAAAGGTCGCATCGTACTGAGTCTAAAGTTAGGTAAAAAAAGATATCATTACATGTAAAATTTACATCAAAAGTGTGCATAAGTCCCTGCTATGACATTACACATCTAGATAGCACATCATGGAATTCTTTTGTTCCCAGACATTCCCAAATTGATAGAATTTTTATAATCTACATGCTGTACATACTACATGTGTTACATGTACATGCTCTGCGCACTTTCATAGAACATTTCCTGGGATGAAGTAGCATGTAATGCGTAAATAACACACACGTTTTACTAACTTGTGCGGACGAAATAAGCTTCAGGCAAAACTTGCTGGTTATATTCGTTTTGTATTAGTTCCACGTAAGGGGACTTTTCAAAACCTTCTTATCTTGGTATCGACGATTGTAAAAAAAGGCTCATTTTAAGTAAATAATCTGTAAATGAAAAGTCAGTGAAATGGAGTTGTTCTTTGCATTAGGGGAAAAGAATAAGACAATGTGGTTAATTTAATGAAAACTGCTGCAGGGTTTTGAACTGATTGGCACAAAATATTGCACTATGATCACCAATTAAACGAAAATGTCTCAAAGCTAGGCACGTGTCCAAACGAGGGTGTTGATAGCATGTTGTCAGTCTCAAAAACCGCAGGGATGACGAACGAAGGGAGAAAGTATTGGGGGAGTAGGGAGAAGGGGGCTGGAAATTGTGGGTTGGAAGAAAAGAACTGTTTCAGAGAATATTTCTTACCCGGCGTTGTAGTTATAACCTTATCTTCCCCTTTCGGGTAAGGTCATAAAACTACAATATGTTTCATTCTCATCCTCCTCATTTAACTTTCTTAGAACTCAATTAATTGTGCTTTATTCTGATGTCAGAAGTACTGATTTATGTAATGATTTATGTTTTCAATACTGGGATATTTACCCCCTCACATTATTTAACATTGTAGTTCATTTTTTAATTCCAGAGGATGAAATGCTTAAGGCTCTTCATTTTGAGAACCATAGGCACTTTTGTCTGAGTTAGAGACGCAGCGAAAAATGAAATCCATTTCAGAAGCTGAAGAAGAAGACATTTAGATATGCTCTACAAATTATTATGAAATAAAATGATTGTATTTGAAAATGAATTCAACTTCATTGTTGAAAAAAAAAAAATCTCAAGAGGATATCTTACATATAGCAATTGAAGTTTTGGAATCAACTGAAGATGCCTGAATTGCATTATTACATTGATTAATATTATATTGATGAATAACCAAGTTTGTCTGTGCCAAGAAAGTTTCACTCAGAAATTTTAATGATTCTAAATCAACAAAATCTTTCTACTTTCCAAGAAAACGTCTCCCTCTTCAGAAAAAAAACATTCTTACAAACGAAACGTAACGACTCGAAGTTTTCTAAAATTATCGTGGTTACTATTCAGACGCACCAGTTATGTGCATCTAGCCGAGTCTAACATGTTAATGTTAATTTGTATCAGTTAGATCTACTTTCAAGTTTTTAAGTTCTTCCAAAGGCACGCTTTTAGCACACATTATCAAACGCGTGTACGGCCAAGTATGAACATTTTGTTTTATGTTGTGTGATGCTGTCACCTGGTGTGGGAGTTGTGAACTGGTTCAGCTTCCCTGATACTGAAGACTGAACCATTGTTCATCATCTTCCATCGTCACTTATTGCTATTCATGCATTATATAGTTTATTCAAACAACGGCAGGTGTTAACCACTGAAAATCTGTATTGTCTTTTGTCACTGTCTGAGATTTTAGCAAAATGAAAAAGATACTTAAAACGAATTTGTTGTTATTTCTTGGTCCTCGTATTTCTAAAAGATTAAAAGTCAGCTTTGCCAACACATTTTCCAGAAACTGGGAAAAAGAATCTTTCTGGTAAATTTAAGCCATTCGTGGTTACCGGGTAATTCTAATTATTATTATTATTTATTATTCGTTGATGATAGATACAAAATCTTTACAGCGATTGCGGTGTCTCACGTTATAGCCAGTCACTGATCAACAACCGGAATACAATAGAGTCTTTCGACTGTACCGACGGATTGGATTGTACCCCATAGTGTACTTTTATACTCGCCATCTTTTACTATCATATCAATAAAGTATAAAGTTATTTGTAACCAACTAATCTTTTACTATCATCATAGAAAAGCTAAATTATTAATAACCAATAGATCTTGAGTAGTAAATTTACCTGACTCCGGTATCTTTTTAATGACATCAACATAAGGATACTGTGTGTTGAAGTCGAATTTAATTCGTTTTGCTAGTGCAAGAGCCCAATTGTTGTAACTAGATACATCTTTAGGTGCCGCCATGTTGATGGTTTTATTTCCAGTACAAGTGGATCATTGGCTCATCATCTCAGTACGTGTAGTCAAATTACTTATCGTACCATCTGAAATTGGGTTCTATCACTTTGTTACAGATTTGTGAAAAGGTACGCCCTCTACTAAATTCAGTACACAGAAATCGTATCATTTTGGAAACGAAGAGAACAAAGGAGAGAACGGAAGAATTTCACACTGTGCTTTTGATGCGCTATTGTTAAACCTCTGATATAAATTCCATGTACTGAGATTAACATATACAGGTACACTTAATGTTTGCAGTAAAAAGTTGCACTTTTTTGTTAATTTTGGAACAGCACAGAGGATAAAAAGTTAAGCAGGTTTGGAACGAAAAAACAATCAGTTCGTCTGTTTTCAACAGTTGACAGAATTTCAGAAGCATTCCATATGACAGCATGGAATTTCTTAAACTGCAAAGTTCCCAAATTGATATAATTTTCTTGAAGTGTTGCTTTGAATTGCGTGCAAATAGCGATATCTCTATAAAGTTTATTTACTTCAATTTTGTGCAGCAGTTTCACTAATGTAACACGGTTGCACTTAGAATCGATTATAACTTTTGAATTGAAACCTATCCATCGTGACAGCATGACTGTAATTGCAGGTTTTTTTCTCGTACTTACACTTCACAAAACATATTGTTGTATAATTACCAGGTGTTGGGTTGGTTTTGTGTTTACGTGAATAAAGCCACCTGTAAGTGCATGGTGTAACCATTTGTGTCGATTTACACTTTTTGCTGGCCACGTTTTGACACGAAAATATCCCAGAAATATAACGCAAAGGCGATATGTAAATTAATTTAGCTAGGACGTTTTAGCCTTAAAATTTTGTTCTGGCAACTTTAATTTTAGCAGTGGAAACACAGTTCAAGAAATGACTTGGATTTAGAAACAACAAAAATAGGCGTTGCAATAAAACTTTTCATTATTATTTCTTTACTGAAAAGGAGAGGAAGATCAGTTCATTCATTTATTGTTTTGTTGGACAAGTTCTGTCATGGTTGAAACATGACATTAAAATGTATTGTTGTCAAACTAAAAACAAAATTCTATACTTGTTAACCAAAGAGGAGGTTTACCTTACAGCGGTTGTATGTGAATGCGTGGACGGTTCGGGGGGTGGGGGAGGCACCAGAGGAGCCCCAAAATCATGAAATTAATGAAAAAAGTTAAAGACCCTCAACAATTAAATGTAATGCTAAGCTAATACTTAGATAATGCTAATGTTAAACTTAGGGGCCCCACGATGATTTCTTGATCTGCCTGAGATCCTGAAATTACTATCAAAAGTTTAGTGCCCGCGACAATTGAATTGAATGAGCCCAGCATGAAAGTCAATTGTTGTTGGGTGCTTAACTTTTAATAGTAATTTCGTGATCTGTTTCAGCAACATAGAGAAATTCTGGACCCGTCATAGTAAGGACACTAATAAAAAGAAAATTGAAACGGTTGCGTTTCTAAATGAAGAAGAGCTGAATTACGACTGAAACAGTTTGATGGTAGTATCACACCAAATTGTAACACCAAAGTAAAAAAGAAACCTTTACATTAGATATATTTCATATTTTCTCTGTTAATCAAAAACATTTCTACACAAAGACACAACACCAAGAGCATTGTCCATTTGTCACGGCATAGATTTATGAGTCTGTTTTCTAGTTTTGCTCGGAATAAAGGAATGAGATGATTGAGTATAGGAGTGGAGTCAGACAGACGTGGCTTCCTTTCGCCCGGGACCCTAAGTGACCTGCCCCTGGGTTGCACCGTGAAGCCAGGTCCCGTCCGCCATCGTGCGGGCAGAATTCCTGTCGCCTACGGTTTTCCTGCCCCGGCTGCCAAGAACCTTTCGTGCGTGGGGAACCCGTGGTCCTAACCGTGCTTTGAAGTAGTCCCATATCCCCGCAATATCCCTCAAGTCATTTTCCATTTACAGGCGCATTTCTCCTCGGTGGAAGTGATTCATTATACCTGCCTCTCCACCAAAAATCTCCTCACGAAGAAGGAACCCGTTCCACTTCCCTGACTTTCCGATGCACTTCCTCATTCCGGCTTTAACTGCTGCTACTTTTGCCCTTTTTGACGCACGAGGACCGCACATGAAAGCTTTGGCTCGCGGCACTGCCACTCTGCGAGCGTGATTTCAATAGAAAATCACCAAATTAAGTACTTCTAAGCCCTAATCACCAGCAACTTTTCCATCAAAAGTCCCATGAATTGCCTTTACCATAAATTGTTTCCTGCATTAAAACCATTTGGTGAGTTGCCAAACCAGCACATTAATACAGTCGGCCAGCTATACAGCTTAATGTATAGAATATGACAAAATACTACGGTTACTTTCGTGCGAGTAGACATTAGGTAAATCGAGTTGAAACATCGACAATATGAAATATCTTTGCACAAAATTTCTGAAACTTGTGCAAAGGTTTCTGAATGCTCGCATCTTAGAATACTCCATAACTTTCAAACGTATTTAAGGGTGAATTTTATCACTAATTTAGTGTCAACTCTATTTTCAGTTGCATCTCTTAGTATTTGATTCATGGATAATTAAATACTACAGTAACAAATAAAAACACAAATTGATTCACTGAATGGGTTAGTTGTTCTGCAGCACACATTAAAAATAATTCCCTACTGGCCGACCTCTTAGGCATTTATGGCAGGTGCATGAAAATGAAGCAGAATGACAGAAAATGGAACAACAAGTTATCAAAGCTAGAAGTAAGTAACACTAAGTGTTAAACTTAAATGATCTACTTCGCTGTCAACGTCCCCAAGTGTTATCTTAAACTTTTATCCATTCATTCAAATAATGAAAATTTATTATTACCGCAGTAAAATGATATGGTAATTTTTTGTATTCTGTCATGCTAAATAAACTGCAAATTACTTTAACCCATTGATACAAAGTTTCTACTCTAGTTGTTCAATTTTAAGTGCGTTGGTCATGTTTGTGTCGTTATAATTACCTTTGATTGGAGCTGTGATTACCTTTTATTGCGAACTGCTTTTGACAATGGCCAAATGTGTGGGAAATGTGAAACCAATATATCAAGCAATTAAATGTATCTGTTTCACCTGGATGCCTCATATTGTAAATGTTGCCAAAGAAATGTTATTTCCCATTAGTGGTTGTTGTTCCAATTCATGCATGCGTGGTGGAAAGCAAAGTGCATGACAGGCGTGGGGTGTTATGGCGCACGTGATGAGTACGCATGTCGGTCACGTGTCACTGTCACACATGATTGGTCGCATGGCACATTCATTGGCTACCTCAATTTACCTGGGCACACCTGAGTGAGTTTCACCATTAATGCATGTATACCATTTCATTTTGGGTGATTTCCTTTTATTGGTTTGATTGATTTGGGTTTAATTAACAGTTGAACAATGCAGCACGCAGTAATTATAGACCTCATGCCTCTCTGTTGATATAAATGTGACAAGACCTATGTACCAACTTGACCCACTCTGCCCCCATTTGACCTTATTTCACCACCAATACTGATGGCCTCACACAGATGATAAATTTTACTTAATTTTTTTCAATGTTTGATGTGCTTTTTTGTTTTTATCAAGGGTAAAACATCAAATGCATTGACCACAACGTAATTTGTCCAAACTAATGTGCTAGAAAAGAGAACGTTTCAAATGCATGTTCGACGGCTGAACCATGTTCGACGAATAACGAAATAGATTCAAGTATAAAAAAAATGTTTCATATTAATTTGTAAGATATGATTTTCCGCACAATTCTGGCCATTCACTTGGGCGGCATTTTATAGGTATAAAAGGCAAAGTACTTTTGTTGTAAAAAAATCCTTCTTTATAAATATAATTGTCCCCTTCGGAAGAGAATTTCATGTTATGCTTTCACATTTTATTTACCCTCAAATTTCTTCTCTACTTTAGAATAATTATACAGATAATGTTAACCAAAATAGTGGCAATTTGTTAACTATGTTGATATTAAATAAAATTTGTCTCAGATAATAGACATCAGACATTCCAGACATCAGTTTAAGCAAGCCCCATACTCCTTTTGACAACAACCTATTATTTGATTTTCCAGGTCATTTTTGATCATATAAACTCAGAATTCACCTAATTTGACATAAACAAAGCATAATTATTCTCACTTCCATAGTTTTGGTTTTTATTTTTTGTGTTATTATAGTGAAATAACAAAGTTATTGTTTAAAGAAATAGCATTGGCTGGGGTATTTTGCTTCTTAATGGCAAAAGCATAGCATAAAATTTATTGTTCCAAATTCATTTTATTTTCCTCTACTGAATTTGTAAAGACATGTGTAGGATGCTCACAAAGCTGGTTTTTATCACTTGACCTTCTTTGTTTAAAGATCGAACTTTGTATTAAGCTGGTCTGAGTACACTTACTTTGCGAAGAATTACTTCCAAAAAGATCCCTTACAAATAGCATGCGGAGGGAAAGGCTTTTTCCACCCACCAATCTGCGTAGCACCGTAAGAGCTTAGAAAGCATCCATTATTTCCCTCTATTATTAACGCATTTGGTTGGAGCATTTTGCATCAATTAAATCTGGTGTTAGTGAGCAGCACTGAGACCGTGATTACAGTTGATGACCCTAATTTGGCTGTGCATGTAAGTGTAGGTAAAGAGGGCTGAGTAGAAGGGGAGGTGTGTCCCGTCTTGGCATCTAATACGTTCTCACTATTTATACACAAGATTAATGTCCTGTTCTTCTCAGCTCGAGTTCCTGGGAAAAACGGGGAATCTGTGTTACTTTGTCATGAATAATAATGAAAAGTGGTTGGTTTGGAGCCCAGAGGCTCTTTCTCTTAAATACAGTGGACATTTCTAAATGTTTGTATCAAATCCAGTAAAGCCAAAGCCTTTACAAAAAGTCGAGGCAGTTTTAATTTTTTGCGATATCAATCAGCATGAATTCAGGACATTCAACTACTGAAACATAGAAATAACATTTTGGTCATTAATATTTGAAGAGAAAATGAATTCATCTACAATACCTTGTTTGTGCTGAAAAAGTTTGGGACCCCGGGTGGGGATCGAACCCACGACCTCCGGGTTACATATTTGAGCTCGGCCCGGTTTCACAATGTCACAATTGGTTACCTTTTTTCATCCAAACAATACTTGGTTTTGTTTGGTTTGTTCTGATTTCCTAAAAGTAGCATTTCCTGAGTGGAAAGTTGATCAAAATTCCATAATGCTGATCGAAATTCCATAACAGTAGTCATTGGTTATGCCAGAAACATGGTAACAAAATGAGATCACGTCTCAAACCACATAAAAGATATTATGTTTTTCTTGAATGCAAATTATAAATAGATGTTCAAAATGTAAATTGATTTAAATTATACAGTGCTTTTTGCTAATTTTGTATAAAATATATCCATCAATTAAATACTCAAGTGAAAACCAAATAATTGGTTTGTCTTCCTTCCAACAAGTTGTGACAAAATCAAACAAATGAAACCAAATACAAGTACCAGTTTTAAGCTCTAATTAATATTATCCTCATACTATTTTATTACATGTTATATTAAAGGTGATTAAAATACTTGTTGGATGTACAGTTACAGTTAAGTTCTGTTCTACTAGCAAGCAGCACTGAATCGGCACTTGGCAAATATGACGACAGGAAAAGATGTATGATGCTTTCTTGTTTGCGTGTCTAATTTATACAAAGTTTCAAATATTTAAAAGAAATCTAAGGCTGTTTTCTTCAAGAGTAATTTTAACAGGGGTCTTTTATATCCCAATTTACCTCACTGAATGCGAGGCTTCTGGTGCACTGTAAGAGTATAGGATGCGATCTACGTAAAAAAAGGATAGGACGTTTCCTGGTTTATTCCAGCATTACATCTGGCAAAGCTCCTACTACCTTACTTCCCTTATTTCCTGATGCCAAATGGTATAATAATCTGCTGTCTACTATGGTTGCTATATTGTCCCTTTGGTAACAGCTTCCAAGCTATGGGGGTGCTTTATGTGTCCTACAACTAGGGTTCGTGCTGCTGACTGTCGCACTGCACGTCTTATTTCATACCTGGTCGAAGACACCTAGAAATACCTGCAGAAGAAAGAAGTTTTGAAGTTGTCACAGATAATAACCTGTGTTCGGAGGGTTGCATGCTACAAATTGTGCGGCGAACAAGAGACCTGTGCATGTTATACACAAGTAAACATCAGGTAATAGCCCGGCACTCATTTAACGAGGCTCCAGCTTCTTTCACCACTTCCTACGCCGTCCATTTTCCCCCTTTTCATCCTCTATTATCGCTCATAAACACTTCCTGAATTATGAAAAATTAGCACATTGTACCAACTGCCCTGGAAACCGATTTGAGATGATTTTTGAGATTACTGTGCAGCGGAATGACTTCAGACATGAAACGACAGGAAGAAGGGATATGTGTTACAACGAGCCCTTTCCATAAAGGAAGGTTACCATTACTTATGACTTTTACCCTTTTCACTTTAGTTTTCCATAAAATTGGTGCCTTCTTTCCGTGCACTTACAGTTGCTTCTGAATGGTATTGATTCTGGCGTTATGCAATGTATACAAGAAAAAAGGATATTTTATTTTCTTGTTTGTGAAATTGTTATGAATTGAGTCTACAATAAAGAGCTTTTATTTATGGAACACAATATATTTATAGCCAGTTCTGGAGTTGAGTATGTATTGACACGTATTTTTGGCAAATACAACAAGAGGTATATCATAAAAATGATTGACTGTGGGCTTTAAACACTTTGTATACTTTCATATTTTGAAATGAGAAAAACTGCGCACATTCTAATAGAAATGTTTCTAATGTTATTTTTGCCTTCAAAGGACAACTGTTTTTCTTTTAAATTGAACAAAGGGCACATCTAATCATTTTTAACGTTAATTTCCAAATTCTCTGAATAGATTGGTGATCAACCATGACCAAATCTGTTATTTACCTACATATCCCTTGTTGGAAGTTGTCATAACATCTCTGACTTATAAAACGATTTCTGTATTTCTGCACTTCCAGTTGGGTTTGTAACGCTTCACAATGAGACATCAAGTCTCCTGACTTTGTGTTTAGCTTCTAAAAAAACTTTGTTTCTGTTTTTGTACCTCGTGAGTAATTTTGCGGCTAAAATATCCAAATCAGGTTATAATGACGAGCTCTCAGTGGGAATTACCGGAAATGGGCGACCGCTCCCGACCTACCTGAATATTTAATGCCAAGCATTGTTCAAATGGCACACTCTTGTGAAAGGACCTGTAATTTTGTGACATTTAGACATTAAGGCAGAAACGATAATCTCCATAGCCCGTGCTATTTTGTTTAGAATTAAGTGTAATTTAGGATAAACCTTGGCACGAGAGGTTAATTGTGTATAATGTCTTAATTCGATGAAAATGCGATGATGTGAGCAAGATTCGTGTCTCGCCAGCCTCACATGAGGAGCGGTTCGGGAGAGCGAATTTGGACAAGAACAAAAATTGAATTATACCAATCATGGGACCAATTCCTGCTCGATACATAACAACAATACAAAAGATCAGAGGTGGAAAGGTCTGACGGAAGCGAAGGAAAGGGACTTAGAATGTATGTGTGTATCAGTTTCCTATAAATGTTACGGCATTAGATATCAGGTTTCGTCAATGTGGAAATCTAATAGTTGTGGATATTGTCCTTAAGCTTCATTTTGCCAGAGGAAAAATTGGGTCCATTCGCAAACAATGTAGTTATATTGCATTGTGTCTGCAGAACCGTGATTCTGATTATTCTAAAGTCATATATAACACAAAATTCTGAGCCTGACAAGTATCATCAACATGATGATCTATTTATTTCAAACAGAACCTACATCGAATAAGATGTCTATTTCAATACTGCCTGAGACTTAGATCAGATACCTGTATTTTTAAGCTGTTTGGCTTCATTAGCTTTATTGATATGTCTTTACTGGCTACTGAATTTTGTTTCATCTAGGGAACAATAGAATTTCACGCTAAGCTATTACTTGAACAAGAGTACAAGAGGAATTTCTGTCATTCGTGGATTCGTTTCTTTGTATTGTGATAAAAGATCTTCTGGCCAGTCACAAGCATTTTACTTTATATAAAAGCTCAGGTTCCTTCCTTGTTTAACCCCTCTGTTACGGGCCTGCTCAAGGGGTACTTTGCATGGAAGTTGCGTGGAAAGTTTAAGACAGGATT
The DNA here is from genome assembly GCA_038406195.1 of Haplosyllis anthogorgicola. Taxonomy (NCBI): domain Eukaryota; kingdom Metazoa; phylum Annelida; class Polychaeta; order Phyllodocida; family Syllidae; genus Haplosyllis; species Haplosyllis anthogorgicola. The sequence goes on along the minus strand of JBCAUI010531250.1, from coordinate 24,824 downwards.
TTTTCCTTTGATGCGGGAAGTGGAGTCCCGTCGTGAATGCGACTTGTCACGCATATCAGCCATATTCCACACTTTGTTAGGAAATCCGCACGGCAATTTCAAATAGATTCAGGCAACAACCATTTTGCTTTTTGATATTAATTCAATCTGTTTTCCTTCCAATGATGTAATATTTCTGGAAGTTATGAGGCTGTTAAATTCACTTTTTTACGTCTAATTTACAACAGTTCCTTCCAGGTCTAAATATTCCATGTTGGCTTCCAGGTCTTGCATACCTTGATCTTGGTGACTGCTAAAAGATGCATTGTTTCAATGGATCAATCACATTCCCAGATTCTTTTGTTCTCAGATGAGTTTGCAGGTCTTGTTTACGAGACAAGTTTTAGATATATACACGAAGGGTGTGGGAATTGCCACAGATTGCTTCAAATGTAAGACTTGATTTGTATTTTCACCTTGTGCCTTTCATAGAACAAAAACACGCATTGAATTTCTACGTATGCTACGTTTCCCAACTCAAGTCATGACATGAACATATGATAAATTCAGATCGTGAAATTACCATCAAAAGTTAGCGTCCAAATTTCAATAACTCAACATGAAAGTCAATTGAAAATTTCATGCTGAGTTATTGAAATTTGGACGTTAACTTTTAATAGTAATTTCACGATCTGCAGAGACATAACCAGTCACTACAAATTTGCGAATTCAGCTTGTTACTTGTAATTTACGAAATGTTCGTTTTGGAAACAATAGAAATCCAACAGCATAACGAAAAAGCGATTTATATTTCCCATCGGGAAGAATTTTCTCGAAGCCGACTTGAAATAGTTCAAACAACTTCCTATTATAATTTGTCTCTAGTATTTTATAATTTTTTGACATCGATACCAGTTCTAACTCGCTCAAGGAAATACGTTCCATTTCGTCTCAATGGGAAGCTACATCAATTATTATTGTTCACAATTTCAATGATTATTTTCATGCGCTTAACTCTTCCAAATAATTTTCCCTTACGAGATGACATTTCCTGATATTTCTTACCTTGGAATGGATCACGCGGTGCAGATAGAATGACACAATGGGAAAGAAGTTATATTTATGGCTCATAGAAGTCTTTCGAGCCATCGAGCTGCTTGTAACGAAAAACCAACTGGCTCTATCGATTGGACAATTACTCTGGTTAAACACAGATCTGAGGATAGCTTAAAGTTCTCTCAATGTGCAGGTAGGAAATGCACTGATTGGAAACGTGCCACATGCTATCGTCTCACTTCACTGCGATCAAACGGCATAAACTATATGGAAACACCACGGGGTGCGGGGGTTCTGTCCTCCTAATAAAGATTATTGATATCAGGGGAGCAGTGAATCAATCTCGTTGTGGAATAAAATGATGAGATTCAATCTCAAACTGTTAGATTTGGTCTTCTGCGTTTTATAAGTTACTCTTGTAAGTTTGGGTACGTTTAAAAACAAAATAATTCCGCACTTTGTTACTAATTCGCATAAAAGCAAAGCATGCAATTCTTTTGCAATTCTTCCAGACACTTATGGCATTTTCAGTATTTTGGAAACAACATAGACCAAATGTATTTTTAGTCATTATTAATATCCCTAAAAGTTGCACTGTTGAATATTTGTGCCTGAAAAACATGTCGATCCCAATTATAGAAAACAATTTACGTTTTTACTAAAATGCTGCATGTCTAACTGACGTTTCTGAAATGCAAAGATTTATATACAATTCAATTAAGCTTTTCTATATTTTCTCCAACACACTGGCATCTATAAATTTGAGGGGTTTCCTATTTGAATAATTCTCATCCGTTAAAATTGCGAAGTGCCAAGAAAAACTGTCTCAATCTATATTTTTACAAGAAAGTTTTCCCCCGAGAGCTAAGTAAATATTTGCCAAAGTTAATTCAAATTATCTTTCTTAAATTTGTAGAGTGCAAACTTTTCAAAAGTTTAGGAACAATATCTGAATGTGACAATATGAAAACGGGGAAAGCAAACTGAGTATCAAGACAGTGAGAAAAAAGACTCGGTTTGAATTTATGGAAAATGTTATGAAAGTTTTATGAGCCGATATGGAGGCCTGAGTGGTGGTTGCTTTTAAGATCAAGTGGCAAGGCCCTTGAGATCTCAGTTTACCGATCATTGAGATCGGTCCCAATGCGGCAGGAAGTTACTTTTATTTGTGTCAACTTTACCCAGTATAAGTGTAAAGTGAATCCAGTGTGCGGATCTTATGGTCTTGTATTCAAGTGCAAAGTTCTAGAGGACTTGTTTAGCGGGTTATCCTAAGCAACATCACGAACAGCCGCCTCAAGAAGTTAAATAGCTTCAATTATTTGTGTGTTGAGAAACACAGGGTGTCGGATCGGTTACTGATCCAATATGAAATTGACATTACACAAAGCAGAAAGGCAGAGCATGTGCGAATCAAACAATCAGAAATTTCAATAACCGTTGGGGGAAGGGGCCTGAGGTACCACAAGAAGTTACTGTGCTGGTCAAAACGACTGACAAATCCACAGAACCGCCATGATTATTCGTTGATTCAACCAAAGAGCACCAGTGGCACCCTTGAAGAAACTTAATTGCGCAGAGGATCATGCTCTTTCTGTTCGTCAGTAACAGGAGTATCTTATTAAAAGTTTGGGTTACTTCACAGCAAAACAGCAAACAAAGATAGTTAAATAGTTACCATTTGGATTTCTAAAACTCATCCAGACGTGGGAACAATAACAATTTATTCTGTGCTTGTATTCACGCGAAAAGCACAGGACACCTTTTGTTTGTTTGTTTTTTGCAGTGTCACATTTTAGCAAAGTTGCGAGACGTCCATCTTGAAATTTACTGAGCCTCTCTGCTCCCATATGAATGATGCCGATGATTTGTGTCATGTGTGTCATGTTCAAATCTTTTAATACAGACAAAATGGAACTTTTGTCGTGTTTTCATGGAAAAATACTAGGCAGATTCGCTACCCTGTTCAATTATTTGTGTGTATAGACACAGTGCGAGGTGCTTTACAAAGTCACCGGAGTAGACGAGAAATTGTGTACGTGCCGCGAGATAATGCGCGAGACTTCCGGTCGGGATGCGGAGGAATCTGAACGCGGCAACCGACACGGATGAGTCGCTTCACTCCCCCGGACTCCACTTCAATCCATATCCGTCCTCCAGTATGCCTGTAATTAAAGATAAACATGTCATTTGCGGATCTGCGGTGTAGACTGGATGTCTTCCTGCTCTTATGTGCGAACTTCTTGCCCTCACACACTCCTGTGCGACTGGAACCCCTATCTCCCGGCTTCCACCCTGTGGAACTGGAACCCCTATCCCCCGGCTTCCACTCGTCTTTCACACGTTGCCTAACAATACGGTGTCCAAGCACGTGCCCAGGAAATCACAGGAAATGATGTAGCATAGGAACCACACACCAACACCCTGTGTGTCTTGTAGGGAACAGTTTTCCCTACCACCGCTCTGGAGTTTCTAGGAAGGAAACTGCCTAACCAAACTCTATCCCTCGGCAGAAAGACTTGTCTTCCTCACCGAGATTACTGTTTGGTAGATCTACAAATACAGAACGAGCTGAGTCTTTAACTCTCTGAGCTGTAAAAAGTGTCTACGTAATTCTAAATCTTTGCTAGTTACCATATTTGCTGGAATTGTTGTAAACAAGTTGTAAGATAGCTTAATCTAAAACTTCTAACTTAGAAAATATAACCTGATGCAGCTTACTAGCAGTTGGGAAATGGCAATTGGTTTCGGAAACCATAAAAATTCACGCTAAGAGTTCCAGTACAGTGGAAATACCTATTGTTCTCAAATTAAAGTAAATTCTCTACAGATCGTGAAATTACTATTAAAAGTTAACGTCCGAATTTCAATAACTCAGCATGAAAGTCAATTGAAAATTTCATGCTGAGTTATTGAAATTGGGACGTTAACTTTTGATAGTAGTTTCACGATCTGTTATGATTTCTGCAGGCTTCATTGAGAATATTTATTGTGTACACATCAGGCAAAATAGGAAACTTAAACACTGTACTGGCGTGTATGCACTAAGTCAGAACATGTCAAATGATGCGGGTTATGACAAAAAAATAATTCCGCTGTGCTTTTGACGCTGTTTGAAATTTTACTGTTCTTAAACAAGAACTGTCATCCTCTGTCTCTCTACTAAATAAAATCTCAACAGAAAATGTGTAACTATGATAGTATCATTGATGTTTGAAATTACGTTACAGTGAGCACAAGTCTGAGGACAATTGTTTTTCCTTCTATTTTACCAAGCAAAAGAGATCGGTTTACTCCGCGTATTGTTTCAAAAAACTGGTTTCAGGAACCGATTTTATGAAAAATTAAATGCGATAAATAAAAAAAAACCCCTTCATTGCTGAATTACCATTTATTCTCCCATTGCGCCAAGAGTTTCTCGTTGCGTCTTTTACTTGAACAGAGACACATCCAACTCTGTAAACTAGGTGGTTTATAAACACTAAAACTTCACGCTGTGCTTGTGCTCTGGAGAAAAGAACGGTCATGCTCAATGCGTGAATGTTAATAGTTTCTGTTACAGTGAATGCACGAGGCCAGAATTACATGGCCGAGTGACATTCATGGACTTAATTCACGTCGCGACATTCTTAAAGAGAATGCACAGTTCAGTGAACAATGGAGAAGTGAATTAAAAATAAAGAACCATGAACTAGGATTTATCCCTTGATTTAGGTTTCTTGAACCGGTGTAGATGAAATCTTAACAACAAATAAAGAAATGTTGTTTCTATAACTATTTTATTGTTTTTTGTTAATTGATAATTTAGAAAGTATGTGCATCACGTATACGAGGTAACATATACATATATTCAACAAAATATAAACTGGAAATAATAATATAATTTGTCTGACATAAAAAGAAATTAAACATGACAAACAATATTTACATGGAAAATTATAAATTTAAGATATTAAGTACAATAAGTATTTACAGTAACAACTATAGCATTAGACTGATATACCTATATTGATGAATACTAGCTCATTCTTTGGTATAATTTCACGAATGTTCAAAGTATATCAAAGTAATAAAACACATTACACATATCGTTTTAAATAAATATACTCTCTTTTAAATGCACTGCAAATTTATGTATTATTATGCCTGTATCAGGAAAATGCAAAAAAGTTATGTGGTCTATTACTTATTCACTGAAATTCTAATATTATGCCTTTATGTTAATTATGAAACGTTATTTGGTATATTATGCAAAAAGGCGTTTTTGTACTGTCAAGCAAAGAAAGTTTTCAAAGTTTTACGAAATGGCTCCACTGACCAGTCTAACCGGAACTTACTAATAATTCATTAATGTATGTCTCGAATATAGCTGTGTATTTCAGAGCTATATTTACCGATTTAAAATTATTATTTGAAATTATGTTTCTTCACATATTTATAATGGTAGTCTCTCTATCAATTTTTACAAATTATTGTGCATAAACTAATTAGTAAAGCCATTCCAAGAAACCTCGACTGTATGTAGAACATCGCATCTACATTTAGAATTTTTTAACAGCCTTCAAAAGCATTTGACAAAAATAAGTACAACTTTATCGCGAATTACTGCTCTTAACTCGTGCTGTTTTTACCCTATGTATTGTTTAGGGTCAGGAATGTCTTAAGCAACTGTCCTTATTTGCAAGAAGCATTGTAATGACATCGAAGCTGAACACTGGAGATATTGGAGTCATTTGGCCAGTACCATTACTTACACCAGATATACTAATATACAAAAATCATATATCACAAGTCTAAAACTAGAACTGTCTTTGTTTGATAACTTCTTTAGGTGTAATATGAACCTAAATGTGAGTGCATGTGTCCTGCTGCGGCATGATGTGCTGACATGGGGTTCATCGTGTGACTGGGTAGAGACGGGTAAAAGTTTGATCCAGCTGCTGCCGTAGACCAGTAGGGACTCGTGGGAGGGAAGAAGCCGGAAGTGGAAGAGGGCATGCCCGGAGCGTGCGCAGACATCAGATTCAGCTTCTGCTGGTGTTGATATGACATCAGAAGATCCTGCTGATACTTGTAGGCAGCTGGGTCTGCTGCGGCTGGCTGCATTGCCTGTGCAATTCCAGCAAAGTCAAACTTGTAAGCATATCTCTTGCCATGCACCTTGGTCATTATGTTTTTGTCATAGTAGTACCTCAGAGCACGGGACATCTTATCATAATTCATGTTGGGTTTGGACTTTCTCTCACCCCAGCGACGAGCTGTTTCATCTGGATCTGTGATTTTGAATTCTCCGTTTGTTCCTTCCCAAGTAATCGCATTCGCATTTGCTGGATCAGACAGCAATTCCAATAGAAACTGCCACAACTGTATTTGGCCAGAACCTAAAATAACAAATGAGGAATTTCTTTAAAAATACATTTACTGAAAAAAACCATTGTTATTTATAAAAATAAAATACATCTCTTTGTTAATCTTATTGTGTTACTTAATGTGACCATGAATAACATTTTAAATGCAAATTTTGAAATTTAAATTAGAAAGTGTGTCGTTCAATTTGCCGAAGTGTTTCTTATCAACACAAAAAGGGCAGTTTTCTCTTATTTGCCACTAACAGAAACCCATATATATTCATTATGTCCCAATGAAATGGACTTTGTGTGCAGGAAGAGCACTGAGTCACTGGGTAATCCTTGTTTCCAATAAGGAAAATCTATGCACCTTAGAGGTGAGTAGGTTAACATGGAATGCTTCAATACATCCAGTGGATGTAAAACATGATAAATATGAAACAGGGATTCAGTGTCAGGGATTAGGACCAGTGATGTACAGTTTTTCTGGATGATAAGATGTCCAAATTCATCTCGTGTAAGTGGCGCCCAATAAGAGTACCAAATTCAACTATCAATTTTGAACTGTTGGAATACCATGCCGTGCTCTTTACACGTCCTGATAGCACAATGTAGAATGTTTTTATTCTCGAATGTCCCAAATAGATATAGAAATTTCAGGGACTGTTTTCTTAATTAGCAGTTATATTTGAAACATTACAATTTTAATGTGGATCAAACTAAGTTTTCATTGTTTCACTGCAAATACTTTTGTGATGGTACCTGAACTTGATTTAAATGTACTATCCAGAGTAAATTTCATTATGCCAATTAAGCAGACCGCATCACACTTAACATTTTAAAACGTAACACCAACTAACAGATTATAATGAGTCTTGAAAAGGTCGCCACTGCTTAGAAGTCGGTGTCTGGCCAAAAGTTCCTATCAGGAAACAGCCAGGTCCATTTGATCCACAGAACCATGAGCATCTATTGCAGAGCTCTGTGGGCAGTAAGCCGCTCTGTTCATGGCCATTTGATCAGGAATTTTATGCTGAAGTGAATCTCCTAAACAGGTGTTCAGTGATGGGCAAAACCCAGACACATTATCAAGCTGCCTGTATCAAGTCTTGGAAATAACCTCAATAAGAGAGACTTTTTTACGTCTTGTGATCCAGATGCACTAGGCATCTGACTTTCACAAGTTTCCTCAAAATAAATAGCTTCAGTCTAAAATGTAATAAAAATAATTACCTGTGTTGGAAAGTCTGCTGGATATAGGTCCAAATAACTGGTATGGGTCTGAAAATATAAAAATGAAATTTAAATACATAATCCTTTGGAACAATACAATGTAAAAGAAGCTGAATTTGCCATCATACAAAATGTTAGCGAAGAACTAAAATGACACTTTAACTGACATAACAGTAAATTGAAATCATGATTTGGTAGTTTTTAAACAGATGTAGCCATTTCCCGCTCCCTTGGAAACCATATATGTCAATCAAACTGGGTGGTCTAACCCCCACAGGAAATGGGAATGGCCGTAACATGGTAAAGGGCAAAACATATCAGCCCATTACAACGCCCCAACACAAACATTCAATTGGGTGGTTTGTTGGTGCAGGAAACGAGATGCAATAGAACAGCATTGCAGGGCACATTAAACATTCATCATGCCCTATAATAGCATTATGAGTGTTTAAGACCTATCTACTTGGCTGCAGCCAGTTCGTCTCTCCGTCTAATGCGATTTGGCAAAGTGCTCAATCAAAATATTTTCCATGAAACTGGCAAAATCAAAGAGCCCTGCAAATGTGATGATCCCGCGTGATGTGCAAGCAAATCAAGCCACATGGCTTCTTCATTCAGTTATCTATATTGATGTGGCCTCTAATTAATTGTACAGAGCTCCCTTTGAGCTTATGAAAATCTAATAAAGAGGCAAGATGAATGTTAAGAGACTGATGAATGGGGTGGCTTTTTGTGCCTGGGTACTTGTCGACAACAAGGGGGCTTCCTGATTGCATCTCACCCGGGCCAGAGGAGAGGGGACCCCAGCTTCCTCCATGTTTCCTGACCGGACCCAAAGGGTATCAAAGCTTTCCTATATACCAATATCTCCGCTTTTATTCACTTGATTTAGGACATTTGCTTATACATTTATTTGGGCAAATGTGCTACAAATTGGTACAAAAAGGAGGTTACATTGGCAGAATTGGAAAGGATAGACTTTTCCCAAAATGTATTCGTCTGTTTATTTAAGTATAAGTAAGTTCTAGACAATGTATTTTCTTAAAGTTTCTATCTTTATCTGGGAGGATGTAACTGAAGAAAATCTACCATTAAAGCCCTTTATTGCATTCAGCAAAATTCAATATGTCATTATTTCCAAATGATAAATCCAATGACTCAAGTGCAGAAGCCTAAATTTCAATCTTGGCCCCTGAAAGGTTTTGAGGTCAAACTGGGCCCTGTGTCTAATAGGTCACTGATGAGATAAGAGGGAAAGAAAGAGCAAAGTTGGCAGGTCCCTAGTCACATCTAACGATGATATAAAGGAAATAATGTAGCTTCTTTCGGCCAAAGGACACAATTCTCTTCCCGCCTTACAAATTCCGAAAGAGATTATCTTTGGTCGATCGCAGGAAAATAACATTAACCTTTGGAAATTACAATTACCGCATTCTATTTTAGCTTTTGGTCGGTCATGGTGGGTGATGGGTCACGCAGAAGGACATTAGCTCTGATTTCCAGGCCAGTCACTCGGTCTATTGAGTTATCGGCTGGAGAGACTGGACCTTCGCCCGCTGGACAATTGTTCGCTCTTCACGGCAACCGATTCTCCAGACTGTCCGGCAGTGGCACCCAGAATTCTTCTGTTCCTTTTGGGGAGTGGGTAAATTTCAGGGGTAACGGGTACCCCTGGTTTAGACTTGCGCCAAATCTAGCCATAGGTTTTATAAACAAGGGTAGATCTGTCTATTGCGTGTTTGAAAATGGTTTGAAAATTTCTTCGGGGTCATTGGGGTGATTGGTGTCCCGGTTTCCAGCTCGATATTTTTCATGTGTAAAATTCCGAAATAATGTTTGAAATGCACCTCGAAAGAAATGCGTCTCAGTATAAATGTGCACTCAGTAGGAGGAAATCTCCATTTATAACTTTGGTGGAGATTGGTCAGTACTCTTGCACAACATTACATGACCTTTCGTCATCTTCAAAAACAATATAACATTGATGGCGCTCCTTCCCACTTGAGTGCACATGGTCCACCTCATTGCCAACACTAAATGACCACCACTAACCTCATTTGTTGGCTTCAATCTAATCTTGCTCCAATCACAGATACAATTGATCCCGGGTCGCTCCTTTATGGCATTTCAATATTTTCCCTGACCCATCACATTACATTCCCCATTTCGCAATTTTTGCCATTTCACCCATGTAAAACGTCCCGAAATTGAATCGGGGCCTCGGACCACATTTAGAGAAATGAAGGGCAAATCAAAGTTCGATAGTTGCATTGCCATATGTCGGGAGAGGCACCATGCCGATTCGTGACCAATTTTGATATAATAGTTTCAACAGCTTAGAACTAGTATTATGTAAAACTTGCAAGTCTATTTCAAATTAATTATGAAATAATTCTAATTGGCTTATTGCACGTCATTGGAAAACAAGGAAGGTCACAAATTGTCATAATCCTTGTTTTAAAATCACAATGCAAAATACAAATTCGTGATGATTTCATTAAATGTTCTCAAGTGTATTAGTAAATGATACAAGTATTGTAGCTTGTTAATGTAGGTGTAAAACATGGTGCCAAATTTAGACAGGAATCGTCACCCTGAAGAACGCGTACCCGGTAAACGAGGTTCTATGCGGGACCCGCGTGGAAGGAATGAGAAATGGTGACGGAAATGTACACCAGCAATTTGCCTTGCACAAAGATTTCTCCCGCTAAAGCGATTAGTGCTCTCTTTCGGAAAAATGCTTTCCTGAGATTTGTAAATTCAATAAACATAGCATTGGTCTCTTATCGGGTTCGTACAAGCCGGAGGTTTAGCATACGCAATGAGCTGTTTGACTCTATGAACATTCCGTGCACGCTTTGTGCTCTCCTAGTCACCAATGTGGCACTTCAGGCGACTTCCCCCGCATTCAAGTATCATAGATACGCGATTCCAGTGTGTAAGAACTGAGACACGTTGGGACGCGCCAGCATTAATTCTTCTATATATGGACATATACATTTACAACATTGATTATACTTCGTCATTAATTCCAGTTTTTTTTCTATTCAATGAGCAATTTCTGAGAATGTTAGGACAAAATTGCAAAAATATGCTGACAAATATTCTCGTTCTTTGGACCATGTTGTAGTCAGTGTTGTAGTCAGTGACTTGGCCATGAAATTACTTTTTCAACTTAATTGCCCTGCCAACAGCATTCATAATCGTTCTGAATAGCAGGCATGGTATTTGAGACGACTGCTGCATTTTAGCCATTAGGATATAAGTGCTAAGCCGGGCTTAGTAGAAATGACTTGCTCGGGAAGATTGTAGGAAGTGTGAAGCATCATGAATAGAACACAAACTCTTTCTTTATGGCTCGGTTATGTCCAGTTATGGCCACACAAGCCCTCAGCTGATTTTTATATCTAACTGACCACTCTTTATGGTCGCATCCTCTTTCGTGAATTGATTTCGTTTCAATTTTCTTAAGTTGTTGGTTTTAGTTTTAAAGTTCGGGATTTGCTTTGCGAACAGTAGAGTTCATGCTATGTCTATCATTCCAACAACAGCAAAGCATGGAATTCCACTGTTCCAAAGGTGAATATTTTCTTTCCTACTGAGTCGTGTAAGAACAAACGAACCAATGGCTACATCTGTATTTATATTTTGTTGCGTTTTACAAAGTTAATTTGATAACGGTTGTCTCAATGGCAAAGAAATGTCTTAATACTCACCAATAGTTGCACTTTGTCCCCAGCGCTGTGCATGTGTATGTTCTATCTTGGGGTTAGTCATCCCTGGAATGGGCTGATGCGCATAACCTACAAAAGATTAATTATAGTTAGGTTTGATGGTTTATTAGTTTCTTCATAAAAAACGATTGCAATCACGGAGATTTGTACCTCTGGGGATAGAGTTAGTAACTGATACCAAATAACAGCACAACAGTAACTGTAACAGGCCAAACATTCGAAACCCAAAGTTTCTTATCCCAACAAGTATTTTTCTCTTTCATACATATAAAATCGTGGTATTAATAGCAGGACAAATTCCCATTACATTAAACTCAAATTGTTTTATCTGTTTCCAGTTGATTTATTCAATAGAACTGGTATCAGACACCTAAGCCCATGAGGTTTTGGATAATGTAAGAATGATGCAACTAGCCAGGATATTAAAACGGCTACTTCGCTTAGTTTAGTCCAAATCTAAAACGAAGTGAGGCAATGATCAAAAGCTAAAAACGTTTCAAATTGATTATTGGACTTTGCAGGGACACCCTAAAATCAGTACAGAGAACAAATACTATTAGGGAATCTGCTTCATTTTCAAAAAAGAAAAAACAATAGAAATTCATGCTGTGCTATTGGTATCAACAAAAAAGCACAGTGGGACTTATTGTTTTCAAAATGGAGTGTATATTTTCTTATTTTGACTGAGCAGACACGTTTAAATCGTTTATCCTCAATGGAATGAGCCATCCGAAGTTATTCACTTAGGGATTCACTGTGTTTGGTGTTTTGTGCGTGTGTGTGCGTATGTGTGTACTGTACATGCTGAGCGATGGATAAATTAGAGACACGTAATTACTGTGTTCGCAGTAAAGAAGTGTCTTTACCAGTGTTCTCATGAAAAGCCCAACAAACAGAGGGACCAGCACGACATTCCAATCTGCCTGATTTACTGACATTGCGGGAACCCTCATGTACTTCTATCAAACAAGGCCTTCCTGCCTGATTGAATTCTGATTTCCTTAAAAGCATGTAAGTGAGAAAATAATTGCACAAGGGTTGCTTCTCTTGTCTCAAAGCTGAGCCTAGCATGCTTGCATAACAGCTGGGATAAGTGTCCGTTTTGCTTTAGATTCAACAATATGATTTGTTGTGGTTTTGATCTTTGCCTCTTCAGAATAATTTACAACACAAATCCTGTTTAAAAAATGGAACGTAAAACATAATAATGCAAGTTGCTTATTGCTTATAATTGCAACATATAGTATGACTGGTGCAAGATTAAAATTCACAGTATAACTGGAGGAAACACCACTTGTTACAAAACTGGTAAACGTTCCTAAAAGCAAGCACCTCTTTTGATACCTGATCAATTTTGGTTGATAATGATTTAAATTAGATATACAAATGGAAAAAATCAAGCAAACATACTCATTTGTACACCTCTTCTGAAATTTTTCTTTGTCGTGAACAAACCGAGACATAACTCTGCTGGGAAGTCACCTCACGCAACTGAAGACTCGTCAGTCAACAATCAGATTTGAACCCAATTCCTGATCGGCGCTCTACGAATTACCACCTCACTACCACAGTCAAATCAGGGTAACCTGGAGGCTGCCAGGGGGTGAGCCCAGGCAACCTAAGGGGCCAGCGAGACAGGAAACCAGCTGGAAGCAGGCAGGAAGGGCACAGTTAAACAGGCCCCGGTTGGCTCATCTTAAGCTGGAGCTTGGGCCCTAATGTCCTTACAGGGCACCGCTTAAGTAAGTTAGACCTCATCGTAGGAACCATAAGGAGGTGTCTAAACACAGTCAGGAGGTGCTAGGTGCCAGGTTTGATGAGATGGGGAAGGAAAAGGCCAGACACGAACAAATAATGTCTTCTGGTCATTTCTACTCGAACCGTTAGTTACGAGTAAATGAGGATTACATCACAGAGACAATTGCTGAATGTGAAAGGGCCAAAACTAGATGTGGGATTCTCCGAATGTCTGATTTACTCAAATTTAACCGTCTTTGTCCCTCAAGAAATGTGAAGAACTACATTGTTTTTGTTCTGTTGAATGGCAGAATATGTAGATTTTGACACCTTTTTTGTGCTCAAGGTGATGTTCTTTATAATCAGTTATAAAATTAATTGCATTCGCAGATGCATTTTAATACAACAGGTCAAACTTTGTTCCTTTTGGTGCCCTTCGTCAATCACAATGAATGGTCAGTCACAATGGTCAGTATTGGTCACTGAAACTTAACTAATTTGCTTTAAAGATTCCACGTCAACAACCGTTGTATGAAATTGTGTACAGAAATGTGAATTGGACAAAAGCAAAAACATCAGTAACTGTCACTTGCAGCTGGTTTTACCAGATTGTCCGTAACAGATGATTTCGGAAGGATCCGTGAAGTGGAAGGCGAGTTACGGTTACAATCAGATGTCTGCAGTACAAGTCGGATGGAAGTCAGTCTGTGTCGCATTTATCAGTTTTACCGGCAGCTTCAGCCGAGGAATCCGCACACAAAGGGGGCAGCGAGGGGGGCTTACCGGGACATCACACGCCTGGGTGAGCAGGCAATGACTTCTGCTATAGAGCTCAACTCATCAATGCCGTTTCCTGCTCTTATTCATGCCAGAAATTATGGAATTTATTTCCAAATCTTTAAAGCTGTTTATCAGGCTGTACAGATGCTTGGCTGTGTTGCAGCCTTTTGCCTGTCTGCACACTGTGTTAAGGGACATAAAAGGGCAGGTCATTGAGCAGAAGGAGCGATTACATGGTTGGCGGGGCATAGGATGGGGCGACCCCGGGAAGCCCTCTACAATCCCCCTGCCTCAGGAAACTGGTCTGGCCCTTTGGTACCAAGTCCCAGGAAACATCCTGGCCTTCTGCTCCCTCAGCCACCAGTGATACACTTCTCTAGCCAGGAAACAGCCTGCTCACAATAGAGTTCCTGTGCATTGTTGGATCAGAACCATTGCAGAGAGACACCACTCAATGTCCCCTTTCATACCCACTACAGTCCCTTCTTCTGCAGGCAGGAAGTGCAGGCAGCCACTGATGTAGTTGGGAAACTTTCATTTTCCCACAGAAGGAAGTGACCCTTCTCTGATATAGGTATTTCACAAAGCCAAGCACTATTGGATAGCCTTTAAGAACTTCTCTAGATTTATGTTTTCCCCAGATTTATTTAAATGCACTTAAAATGGATTTCTTATTGATTTCTGTTTGTGTGGATCACTCTGTGTTCAGTCTTCAATACACATAATTGCCACAACTTTGATTTAATTGATGTGTGGAAGTTACTAATTATAAACATGCCGCTGACTTTACACTGCTGCTTTCCTTGTGGAAAAGTGAGTGGCTGAAAATCTTTACACACCTGAATTCAAATTGCAATGAGACCTTTTAATATTATGAAGCTACGGGGGTATAAATAATAGCTGATGCAGGGAATGCTTAAATTTTGTTTTCATCTCTATTTGGTAGCTTTATATGATGAAGATAATTTCATGAGTCATATTAGTTTGGAGTTTTGATGGTATGAAATTAGATCTGGCAATACAAATGCGTAAATATACAGCAGCACATAGATCTAAATCTTTAAAAATTATATGGGAAATCTTTAGTTTGCGTCTGACTATGATGTAAGACAATATACATCAAAACAGAAACAATTTTAACATTTAATAGTATTTTAATTAATTTCAAAGTACACAGTGATTTAAAAGCGTTCAGTAATTTGGAGGCTGATTACATTGTCTAAGTGAATGAGGCAGCAGTTCAATATGTAATGCCTGACTGGGCAGATTCACTGATAATAATGCTTGTATTATGTGCCATTTCATACGCCCAGCTGATCATAGAATCAATAGCACTTGCCCAGAGTAGTGTGAGACTTCATTAGCAAATATAACCATTTAACCCCTGGACCCCGAAGACAAAGCAACCTGATTTGCTTCAATCAGACATTTGCACATCATCAATGGTGTTATTAGCATGTTTTGTAGTGTCATTTGCAGCCCTTTCTGCATGTCTACCTCTAACAAGATGAGTCTGTGAATACAGATGGCGGTGGACATGGCCGTCTGAAAACTGTCATCATTACACAAGAACAATCTAGTACAACGTCTGTGTACATTTTGCGTTTCTAAATTTGAGTATTAACCATACAATCTTACACTTCCATTACAATAACTACCTTCTTATTCATTTGTCACATCATCACCTGCAATTCTTCTCTATTCGAAACAATTTGAATGGAAAATTCCATGCTGAGCTATTTTATATTTGATGAACAATTAATTTTGAAATTTTAGGCTCTGAGTAGAATAGAATAGAATAGGACAGCTTTTATAAATGATCTTTGTACTTGATCATTGCCATTTAAACAAGTACTATTTTTGCAATATATACCAGAATTGACATGTTTGTCTGAAAATTAAACTTACCTTGTGGTTCCCCTGTTGGCTGTGTTGCCCATGTCTTTCCATAAGTGGGATCTGAAAATGCAGAAAAGTTGGGAGATATTTGAGATAGTTTACAAAATAACTTTTGTTGTAGATTTTTTTCCAGAACCATTGTCATTCGTGATTATTTTGAGCTTGAAATCTTTGACAACAAAATTCATGACACCTAAACCAGAAGAGAACATATTAACTGACTGATGTAAGAGTAAACGGATCTTGATTCAAGTGGAAATTCTACAATCCCAGAACCTTTACAGAGGGACATAATATATCTGTCATGACCAGCAGGAAACACCGAGTTCTCCTGCAGGAACAAGCAAAACCCCTTCAGTACCAAACCAATACCACTTCACCCTGCACTCCTCTGATCCTCATTATTTCCTTCATTATTTCCTAATTATCTGCAGGGACAAGTAGCTGCAGTCATCACAAATCAGAGGAACTGTATAAAAGGAACCAGGAGATCTCGAGTACTCTCTGTCAAATCTTCAACTCGAAGCATTTTTCGAGTCGGCTTATTTCATGAGCACACTTTTCGTTATGTTACGCTGTGCCATGTTTGATCTACACTTCTAAATGAACTGTAAACTCCAGAACTGAAATTTTGAGATATTATTTTGTATGTATTGCCACTCGGTATTTCTTGTCGTAAAACGAGGTGAAATATGCATATGATTGACCTTTCCATCTCCTTGCACTCTTAATTTTGAATTGTAAAAGGATGAGATTAAATGGAATCAAAAGTTGACGGAATACAGAATAGCACAAGCTTGGTAATGTCATTTGAGCATCAATTTAATAGTCAAATAATTTCAAAGCTGCTGCATATCAGTCGCAGCATGTATTGTATAATCGGAATCCCCCAAGGCAAGGACGAGCAGAGAGGGTCAACTCCTGTATTCGTATCGTTAAAGCTGTGTCTCATGTATCTACTTGGTTATGCTTGGTTAGATAGACAAATCACTGCAGTGGTGATTACACCATAGGGGTGCTTCCCCTGGGGTGATGAGGCCAGGAACACCCAATATCTCCCCCTTAAGGCTGCAGGAATCAGAGGCTGCTAGAGTCCCCTTGAGTTTACTGATCAGAAGCACCCTGGTACTCAGGGGAATCTGTGTTTGCCTTTGATCCATATTTGTAGACAAGCATGTTTTGCACAGATTGAGTCTTTGCTGAGGATTTGACAGAAGCGGATCCAAGGATGTGTCCCACAAGAACGGTGTAATTCACTAGTGACCTCACAAATTACTTTTTCAATGTGTATCCTAGCCCTGCATATAAGGTGTAATCCAAAACGTGTAAATTGTGTGCTTACTTCAGAGACAAAATACATTTAAGGGACAAATGTCTCTGGCATGACTGTCAATGTATTTGTCAATGCATGTACTAGTATTTCAAAGGGTGGTGCATTAATATACCGGACACTTCGAGGCTATGTAAAATACAACTTGATAACAGTTGAAACAATCACTTTAGCCTGCATATACAGGACAATTATTCTTTGTAGTTTTCTAAATCCGACCACAGTAAACATCTTTATGGATCCACAACCAAGTCTCTGAAGGACAAGATGTCCCAGGATGCAGAGGATATTCACCCCGGTTAGAGGTAGGAAGGGCACTTATTAAGCACCACCGTGGTCAGGATGGATGTAATCTCGGGGCTCCCTTGGCTTGAGTCCCGGCCACAATCAGTGGGCAGCACCCAGTCCATACTGCCCTCGGATATTCCTTTCTTCCTCATACTTTCCTTTAGTCTTCATCTTTCTACTCGAGTGAATTTCCTCTAATAAATTACTATTGAATGAGCTGAGTGGTTCTCTTAGGACCCCCTGGTTTAATCCCCAAATGGGCTTCACTCTTTGGCAGATTATTAAGAAGCAGTTTGAGCATGTTAAAGACAGACTTTGGTCCCTGGCCTAGGAAGTCCTGCAATTACTTTATAATACCAGTGGTTTCCTTCTGCAGGCTCGGTTGCACTTCCCTTTCTGCAGCAGGACAATGGGCTTAGATCTCTCTGTCAGACTGCTTAAAGAACCATCTATCTAGATTTGGATGCCCCGCCGAGATTCAATCTTGATTTCTCTAAAAGCCTCTCACGAGGTACACATAATGAAGAAATAACTACACTCGGAGCTTTTTGATGCTTTTGAGACGGTTAAGAAGTTTACATGTCTCCTACTGATCTTCTGTCCCACTCTTGATTTATTTCAACTTAAAGTTAGATCCATGTGTAATGTCAGATTAAAGACTGAAATTCAATCAGGGAGTATTAGATATTCACACAAGTGTATTTTAATGACAGCTACTTGATGCTACCACAAATATGTTTGTCTTTTAAACAATTCATCATTTAGGAGTAATTTTAAGAACAACAACATTGTGCTTTTCAAAAGAACAATACCACAACGTGAAGGTCTGTTGTTCTCCAATTGAATTACGTTTACGTTTCTTACTCTGCCTCTTGCAACTTTGTTTCAAAACAACAACAATTGAAAAATTGTAGGTCCATACCTTGTCTGCAGTGACTAAACGTATACGTTGATAAAACTCCCATACCAAACCTATCCATCGAAACCACCAGCGCCAAACTGTTAAAACCGCTAATTACGGTTGTCATTTTATTACCGACAAAGACAAAGGGTTGGCACTCATCCTCGTAATGCACACAAGGGGCTGTTGGATGAAGCTGTGCAGGGAAAAGAGTCATGAATCCGATGACACTACAGTCAAAGACAAGGGCCACATTAAACCGTTTGAAAAACTGAGGAACCAATGACGTTTCCTTTGATCACACGGATTTTGGGATTAAAAAGTGGAGTCTAAACATTCCTTGCAAAATTCAATAACTTGCATGAATTAGGAAATCTATATTACTAAGTCCTTCTTTTCTTTACTGACAATTTTTTAATTGAATGCTCCTCACAACTTATTTCACTGTAAAATAAGGAAAGCAACCCCCTCAATCCCGTCTTTCCATTGAGGAGAGAAATATTAGTAACATTTATGATTATGCCAGCATCAAAAGCTGAGCTATCTGGCACAGGTATGGGTGGGGTCCTCCTCAGGTCAATGCAGAGAGAACAACAAATCTTGTAGTCAGAATCAGTGTCGGAGAATATACGATAGATCCTCAAACGTTAGACTGAAACAAAGTGTGTGTTCGAATGATTGTCATTAGGCCTGGATTTTGTTGTTACTAATTTGGAAACGTGCAGCATATTCAATATCAATTTAAGAAATACTATCTTCAAAGGATGAAACTTCTACAAAATTATAAAACCCTTTATGCCTTCAAGTTACCAAAATGGTAGAAATATTTGTATTACGTTTACAATTTAATGTATGGCAAATATTTCAATGTACCGTTTATCACAACAACGAGGACAGTCTCCTTATTTTTGTAAACATGACAACATGCTCCCATCCTTGCCCTCCCTGATCCAGTATTACTCAATTAAGCAGCGATCAATGTTACAAAAAGAACATCATACTCGATACACCAAAGGCGCAACGGCTTCTCCATAACAAAGATGTGGATGTGGTCCAACATCCATTGATTTATTAATTAATTTTTCGCATAACGAGCTAATTAAACGGAAAATAAAAGTTCCTTAATGAGCGGAAGACAAGGAAGCAAAGAGAAGGGTTGTTGGAAGTTGGCTGGAGCTTTGAGCAAAATCTGGAATGCGTTTTTGAAGCCATTCCAGGAGAATCTCAAAAACGATTAAGTCATTGCAAACCATAAAGTTGTCTATTGCAATGGTACTATGATATGCAGCGATACCAGACAGACATATCCGTAGACATTTCCGTTGGAACTTATTGAGACATATTCAAACACAATATCTCGTATTAATAAATGCATCTTTGAGTCCCGTGTAAAAATCGGGGACATCAGTTTATTAATCAAAGAATCAAATCTTCATTCACGCATCAGCAGTTATATAGAATCCAAGAAATAAGATTAGTGAGAAAGGAAAGTTGATTTGAGTTGAGATGTGACCCTTATGTAAGAGCTTTGATTGTTTAACTCTGTTTCACCGTGACCCCATGTGCAGCTTGGAAATGACATTACTGCTGCTTGATCTGACTATTGTTTGTATATTTCCATAACACTTGTTTCTTTCTGAACGTCCCATTGAGTATTTAGCAATTCTTTAACAGGACCTAATAGGTACAATGACGTAATGTCGAAAGTCATTCAAACTAATCAAGAAGCAACTGAAGTTATCCAAATGGCGGAAGCTGTATCGAGTACATTTAATGTTATTTTTGCTACAAAAAATTCAGTAATGTTTAATTCTCTACACATGAGAAAGTGAACTGTATGCAAGGATAACAGAACCATCAAGTATAGAATCTAACAGTGTGTCCTTTTATGGATTTAGCTTAAAGGTAGAGAAGTTGATTAACTGTTGATTATATCTTATCCTAGCTTAGCTCGAGGGATAACTGATACGAAAAAAACTACATTGCTATCCTAGATTGCTTTATAACCGACTGCAAATTAAGTGTTCTGGATAAGGAAATGCAAGGAATCCGGAATATCCGGAGATCCATAACACACACAATCCAGAATCCACTTTATATTTCCGTAAATTAGATCACAAGCACAAAAAGAAACTTGATGGGGTATTCTTTGAGAATAATAATCTTCAAAGCAGGAGAGGCGCTTTTATGTTATCCCCCAAGTGTGTGTGATTTCCTCCACTTCAAAAACATAGTCCCTCCAGCTTTGCCGGATCCCATCAACCGCAGGAAGGCGTGTATTATTGCGCTTATAACGCTACATTAAACCAATATAAACTTGTTACATAAACATAACACATCAAATAGAAAGTCATACACAACGGGGCTAATCAGGCGTGCAGAGAGTGAAATCACTTTTGTTATTGAGTATTGCACACATTGCATTCATGTAATGGTGCAATCTGATCACTCTATTTAGCTCAGTCTTCTGGAACTGATTGCTGATGTTCTTCATCTAAAAGCGTTGCATTTTACGAACTAATGTGCGTACTCTGAAACATCTTGTACTGTACAAAAAAACCTAAATGTTAATCTTCATGAATCCCAAGTACAAGATGACACTCAGCTCAGCAAGTGTGTGTCATCCTAAATTACAACCATTTAAAACCTTTTTGGTAATTAGTCAGTACACAGAAATCGTATCATTTTGGAAAGGAAGAGAACAAAGGAGAGAACGAAAGAATTTCACGCTGTGCCTTTGATGCGCTATTGTTAAACTTCTGATACGAATTCCGTGTACTGATGTTTTGCTGAAGTTCCTCCAACCTAAGTTTCGATTATTCATCTTATTTTTGATGGTGTAATTACCTCCAAGATGGTTTTGTATCAGCACAAAAATAACTAGTATGCCGCAATCGAATTCCAACAAAAACCGCTTCTGGAGTTTGCCGGTGCACTAGAGTACTCAAAACTTAGATACTCAGATACAGTTTGCCATAAACTCATGTAGTATTTCTAGATATTATAAGGGTTCGTGCATTGACCTATTATGCTATAAACTGCATTCATATCATGTCTTTCCTCCACATTACTAAGACCCTGTGTGTTAACAGTGCTGAGACTGATCTCACGCGATGGCGAAGCACTTGTTCTTTGTTGACCAATCTACGACCAATCTATCTGTATAATGAATAAGGAAGATGAATGGAAATGAGGAATCATGTTATAAATATCCTCCCGGCATCCTTTCCGTATCCTTACTATTCAAATACACATTTCCTGGCCCCATTGGAAATTTTCCAATATGGTCCAGGCCAAATTTTATACTCATTCTTGACTCAGCGGTGCGCGTGCTAGTAATCTGTTACCTCTCTAAAAGCGCACTTTTTTATTTGTTTTACTAGCCTAAGGATAACAAAATTATCACAGAATATTCTTCAAATACCTCTGCAAAAATGCATCTTAGTCAATTTCCTATAGTTTAGTCAGTTAATGGTTCGATTATTGTTTATCTTATGATTAAAATCTAAAAATAGCATTGTTTTTGCGCTGTTCATAATAGTATTATACCATTATATCTGAAGAGCGTTTTCTACATTGACTACTTATTTTCTCTCTTGACACTCTTTCATCTCTAAATTTGCTACAAATAGCAACAACTTGAAATCTTTTCAGTCCTCAGTGAATACAAATTGACAACTTTCGAAAAAAACACAAAACGTAAAGCTCGAGATTAAAAGAGCAGAAATGACAAAGTACTAATGTATCACTGAGGCCTATGTAATCAATATTCGGAAGTAATTAAAGTCAGCTTGAATGGCGGCTTCATCTGACTGTTCATGCAATAGAGGTGCACTTAGGCTCACTTCCTAAAATCTCAATTACAGCATTAACTCATGTAAAACATGTTTCAGCAGATAAAAATCTACTTCACACAGCTACCTAATGACTTAAGTTTTTTTGCAACATTTAATTCCATGATTAAAATTATCATTTTAAATTGTACACTAAATAAGCTTACTTTTTAACACTTCTTAATGTCGTTAAGAACGTTCATACTTCATGAAATGTTTAGGGTGCTAATGAATAACGCTGCAGCATGTTTCATTTCAAAGATGTTTGAACGGCATCTTTGGAATAAAACAGAGTGTAGACGAAAAATCACTGTTAGTAAGAAGAGTATTTATGTGTAAATTTCTATTGTTCCAGATATGAACCAAAAATCGTTGTCTAACAAACTGTAGTGAAAAACTAAACTGCGTGCAGCAAAATATATTGTTGCTCAAGAGATATCACACATTGGAATGAAAAAGATTGAGTCCCTTGGAGCAGCTGTAAAGCACATCCAGGAGAATCTGTCCTTTAACAACTAACATTTCTCACTCAAAAATACAAGTTTATTCTTTTCAATTCACATTAAATCAGAAAGTGTTACAAAAGAGTAGTTTACTGCACTCATCTTTCTCGCATTTTGCTAAGTCTGTTAACTTTAAACTCCTAAGTCTTCAATATTTCTCAAGACAATTGGTAAAAATGGAAATCGAAACTAGTATATTGTATTTGTCTATGGTTTTGAAATCTTAGAGTACCTCAATTCACTACTGTTAATTTTATACGGATTAAACATATGCTATGAATCTACCGTTTCATAGTGACACAGAGTGTACCCCACTGAATTGCGATATCTTTACCTGGGAAAACGACTCCGGGGAATCCAGCGAAGGCGCAAGGCCGGAAGTAGTCCTGTTGCTTGAGGCTCTGCATTCCCGCTGCCGCCACTACTGCTGCACGGAAACCAGCGACGCTCAACGTCTCAATGATGCTTACGTTTTTGTCAAACTGCGGTTAAAAGTTTCTTCTTCTTCTTTACTTTTGTTTATTTGTTAGTCTCTGTTGTTTCAAACTACTGCGTTTTGTTGAATTCTTCTTTGTCCCTCTAACTCTTTGATATTGACCTTTTATGTATCTTTTTGAACTTTGTCAATTTTACATTGGCTAAAACTCTTGCTCCTTCTTTCTTATATCTTTTTCTTGTCCCTCTATCTTATTTTTACAATGTCACCCTATACCTCTATGTTTCTTCTGACCACGTCAGTTGTGTTCTCTGTTCTGCACTGAGAAGTTGTGTCGGAATCGACCACCAGCTACAGATGTATAAATGTCCGGAAGTACAGAAAATTCTTTTTGATCCAGAACTTTTAAAGGAACTCGTACGTCCTGTCACTTTTTATGTTTTTAGCGATAAAGTTGGACTTCCTTCTTCCAATTATAGCAGACAATTAATATCTGACATGAAAACTTCTAATGACTGTTTCCGTTAATCATCACTAAACTCAACTTCGAAAGGTTCAACTTCAAAAGATGAAAAGCATTCCACCAGTTCGAGCAACTTTTGACGCAGTTATGAAACTTTTTTGCATCCAGTAAAACAGTTCCAAAAGTGTTCAAAGTTACCACTTAAGGTATTAGTGACTACTAAGTTGTCTTCACTTTGCTTTCCCTTTTCCGATTTCCTCTATGTGTGTCTTCAGTGCTTCACAGCATGGGACCTTGTAGTTCAACACAAGTGTATGACACCCAAAGTTCCAGCAGCACTACTACAGTAGATGAGACATCCCTAACTCAATGGGACTTCTCTGCCTCATGCTTCTTGACACATGCCTTTAGACAGCTTGATGGTTCGTGGACAGCTTCGACTGGAGAGGAGAAACGGGAAGGAAGAGGGGGAGGGGAGTCCGTCGGGCCTTGAGTGACAGCTCTACACGGTCTTCTCAACATCCCTTGCTCCAATCACACAGTCTCCCTCTACTTTAATTACACGTCCCTTTCGACTTCTTGCCTCGACCACTCTTTCGCATTGCGAAGGGATTTTCATCCAGGTTGAAGTGACAGGCTGCCGCAATAGTAGGGATGATGGTTCTTTTTGGTGGTTGTTGTGAACCCGACTTTGACTTTGACTTTTGGAATCGATTTCACTTAAGTGTTGATGTTAATCTGAGCTTAAAGTGCTTTATTGTCGGAGTAGGTGGCCGTGTCACTGACTGAATGATTTGCGATGAAGTCTAATCGCTTTGCAATGACAAAAGTTTTTATTCTTATCAACTGCAAACAAAAATACTGTCATACCCTTAGTTTGCTAAGGTTCTTTCAGGGCTGAGAGATATCCTATTCTAATCTTACTATCACATTAACTATGATTTTAATAGGAGGCAAACTCAACTGACACATTTCATCAATCATACTACTAACAAATTTAAGAGGCGAAAGTGTCACGTTCCTGACAGGGGAGGGGGTCTGTCTGCTGAACAAGTCTGAACATGTTCTACCAGAGGTAGAACATGTTCTACCAGAGGTCCAGAACTGGAAAATTCAGAATTTCTTCCAGGCCTTTCATATGTAAAAAAGGACATAGGAGTTGGGGGGTCCATACGCATGCATTAGGCTATGCCAGGTTTGTCTAAGGTTGGGCCAGCTCACCTGCCACCAATCCTGGGGGGGGGGGATCAGTCTGCTTTCTCCACATAGATTTCTGAATTTAGTGTCTATCTCCACTAATATTC
>JBCAUI010531239.1:0-11308 GCA_038406195.1 Haplosyllis anthogorgicola | reverse complement strand
ATTGTTTCAAATGGAGTTGAATGGTTAAACTCAACTTTTAAACATTGTGTGTCAATTTTACTGATCTGAGAAACTAATATAGCTTCTTTAGATCTTGGTGATGAATCAAATGGGTTGACAATTAAGTCTGTGAATACCTTTAAATTAATTTAAACATTTGCAAAGTGTACAAAAGTTCACGGATCATGGTTTAAACAATAAATTCAAATTTTCAATGTACAAATTTTACAATGTAAGACAGTTCAGACAATCAAGTAATTCACATTTTTGATGTTTTGGCTGTACATTTAAGCTAGTTAAGCAAATATTAAATTTTAAATATTTGTCAGAAATTTCATATTTTCATTCATATATGTCACAGTCTGGTACTTTCGTAAATCATTGATCACCTCTCAGTCAAGTCTTGGCTTGTCAACTCCCCTGGTAAGTCAATCGACTCATTCGTTGAGTCGGTCAACTCAACAGGGGCGGCTTTATGTGCATGTGCCATGTTGGTGATGTCACCTAATAGGTTCCTTTGAATGTTACATCACAGTTCAAAGGGGCTGGTGATGACATCACTAGTGTGACGTCATGTCGACTGACCTCCAAAATGTATTTAAGTTGGTGTCTCGCTCGGATCAGGGAGACCCATGCTGTGGACTCCAAAGAGTTAACATGTGCACCATCCCCCAGGTGTCGGTCTCAGTGAGATGTTTCAATCGAATAACTTGCTGATTGTTGTGTTTAGCTGTCAACTGACTCAGACCCTGTTGGTCTGGGTTCCTTAAGTTAGTCTGAATAAGTTGCATTGCTGCTGTGTCGAGTGACTCAGTAAAACCTCGAAGTAAATGTCACAGCAGGGCCACCACCGATTGGTAACCCTGGCTCACAAAGACTCTGGAAAGCCATTTCCAGATTGACCGTGAAGTGAAGTATCATGTTCCAAGGGCGATCGACTCACCCGCCATTACATCTTGGCATCCCTGGATGGGCCATGTGTAACTAGGTTAGGTTACCTGGATTATGCCTTGTACACCCTGACAGCAGTCACACTCGAGGTGACCAGTGTAGGGGTGAACTCCTAGGCACCGCAAACCACGATTTGCACCAGAAGTGCCGCAGCATCGAAAGAGGATGAGGCTCAACATCTCCATGAGTGCTAGGGGTCGTTGAGTCAATCGACTCACCTGTAGGTGGCTAGATCAGGGTGTCGATCAACTTCAGTCATCCAGCAGAGTTAGGTGACACCAAGTGTCAAATTCTTAGTTTAGGCATTAGTGCCATGCAAATCGAAACCCAATGAGTAAAGTTAGTGGCAGCAATTTGAAGATGGATGGGACTCCCATAGATGGCCATATGGATGACGTCCTGCCACTAGTGAAAGGACCACTGGTGGGTTAGCAGATGTACTTGAAACCACAGTGGTGGAGGTGTCTACCCCACCTGAAGTAAAACTGAATGACATGATGAGGGTGAGTGCTACCCCCGAAACCTTGGATGGAGGTGTCGACCACGTTCCGTGTCAACCGACTCCAAACCGGCGTCCACTGCCAATGGGACTACCATGTGACCGCTATGCCCTGTGAGTGATTGTATCTGAGGTGACTGCACAGGGAGAGTTCTGGGTGCCAGACCAACACTTATGGAATGTGGAAGTAGTGGGAGACCTCCTGAGGACAGATGTACCCGAGATCCAAGAGGTAGTCTTCCTTGACCACCAGACTATGATCCTGTTCTTCAGGTGGAGGATCAGGGGTAAGGTCTGGAAGTGGATGATGCTGCTGAGCTGGCCGCATGCCTCTTAACGGGCTACTGGAGGTGGATTGGACATACCATCTCGATGAACATCATCCAGATCCCCGTTATGATAGCTCAGCAGCAAGTCGCTCAGGCCTTGGCTCAAGCTAGGGCACAGGCCAATCGCCAGTGATAGGCAGCCTTGGCTACAGAAGCAGATGAGGAAGCAACTGCCTATTCAATGAGAGTACCCACAGGCCGACTGCAGTGAGGGGGTAACCATCCCTGGGAAGATGATATCCTGGTGGGAGCTGATGTCCCCAACTTGGCAGGGATGAGACTGCAGGACATGGAAAATGAGCCAGTGCAGCTGAGAGTCATGAAGGTACACAGAAAAGAAAACAAGGCCGGCCAGCCGGAGCTCAACAGGCCTCCCAGGGGTCAGGAGCTGGAAGCAGTTGGGGGGCATCCCCCATGTCTGTCAGCTGAGGGAGATGCCCCAGCTGCCAGAGACACCAGCCACCACCCAGTTCATCACCCTCACCTTCCCCAGATAGGGGAGGTGATGATAGTGAGTCCAGACATTCTTCGGTTTTGACCGTCAGCCAATGGTCAGGCCACTGGAGATGATGAAGGCAGAGGAGCACCAGTGGAAATCAAACTGGTGGGATCAATCTCGAACGGCTTAGTGACGATTGCACCCTGGCACAGTACCTCATGTGGAGGGAGTATAAAAAAGTGTATAAAAAGGTGGGATATGAGGACTCACTTATAAGGATGCAGATCTATGGTGCCGTCATGAAGCTGGCTGGAGTTTCTGACCTGAGGACCCTGGCCTCAGTCAGGGAGATGTTGGAGTACTTGGACACCAAGTTCAAGGTGTTGAGTGACTATGATTCCCTCCAAAAACTCTACCTCATGCACCAGGGCTCCAGAGAGACAGTGTCAATGTATTCAGTGTGAATAACTGATCAGATGTCTGCCATCCAAGAAGGGCACCCAAGTAAGCTGGTTGGGGATGCTTATGACAGGCTGAAGAAGGACCAACTTTTTGGAGGCCTTCGAGTGGAGCTGTAGTATGCCCTGTCATATCTGCAAGACAATCTCATGGATTATTCTTATCAAGAGTTTCTCGAGATCGCTAAGAGGAAGGAGGTCACCCGTGAGGAACAAGGGCATTGATGCTCACTGGATCCTGGGTACCACCAAGCAGGTGATTGCGATAGGCAGGATGATCAGGATGGAGATAGGTGTTACCACTCATGGGGCAGAATGGCCACCACCCCTGACTCAGACTCATGTGGAGAGTTGGGTTCGGATCCTGAGTTGGATGGCTCAGAGGGGCCCAGGTCTGAGTGAGCTGATGTGAGGCTCACAAAGATGATGGATTGATACAAAAACAAGAGACGGCCATGTTTCAATTGCCAGTCACCTGACCACCTCATCCGTGACTGCCCTGAAAAGTCGGGTGCCAAGAAGACATATTTAAATGGGAGCAGGGGCCCAAACAAGGGAGCATGGGCCCCTCCAAAGACAACCCCCAAGCTGGCCAACAACTGAGCCGGGGCCCCAGTCCCAAACTAAAGTGGCACTGGGGGAAGACTCCCTATGTGAACGAAGAGGTTATAGGGTGGTGGATGGGTGTGGATAACATCGACAACATCCTAGTTGATGGTGAACACTGTTGAGCAGTCTTGGACACAGGAGCCACCATCAACCTGATAACCCCAGGCTATGTGGCATCCCATAGCCTGATGGTCTTCCCACTGTCTGACCTCCTTCATCTGGGTGAGTCCTCCATTAGGGGAATAGGGGAGGCAAAGTTTGATGTTGTAGGCTATGTCGTCATTTGTGTTCAAGTGGAGGGTGTGACTGGCTATGATGAGGACATGGTGGTCTTGGTCCTATGAAGTGACATGGACTTTGCCTGACGTGTTCCCATGCTACTCGGCACCCTGACATTGGATAGGGTAATACAAGTGATAAAGGAAAGCAAGATTGATCGACTTGCCATCTGCTGGGCTAACACCCAGGTGGCCTCATTATTACAAACCAGGCAGTTGTTGGTTAGATGAGCCCTGGCCCACGGAACAAGGTAGGAGCCTCTGATAAAGTGGGCCACTGACATGCTTGCTGAACTTAAGGATGTCCCAGACCCTACAGAAGAGGAGATTGTGAGAATAAGGGATGACCTGACTGAGTGTAAAGAGATCACCTACACCTGTGCGGACACTGTCATTCCACCTTTCACCCACATGATAATCTGTGGGAAAGATGGACAGAAAATATTGGAGGGATGGTTGTGGGTGTCGGTGATGGAGTTGCTACCAGGAGTGGGGCATCTACCACCAGGAATGAAGTTGTGGTCCTCCTTCCAGTTCTTGAAGAGAAGCTCACATTGAGTTAGACTCATAGTAGAGAACAGCTTGGCAGTGCCCCAAACTCTAAAAGCTGACTTGCCATTGGCAACTGTGTCAGCCGCCAATATGGTTCCCGAGACCTATGTCCTCCCTGGCACCATAAAGAAGCTGGATGAACAAAAAGGAGTCAAGAACAGCTCCCCGATGTCAGAAGAAGAATGCAAAGACAAGGTCTTGGAGAAACTAGACCTGTCTGGCCTTGAACAGTGGCCCAAGGACCTTCAAGAGAAAGCCAAGGGATTGCTACAGGAATTTCACGATGTTTTCGCACTCGACTCACTCGAATTGGGATGCACTGATGCAGCTGAGCAGTGATAATTGTGAACGATGAGACACCCATCAAAGAACGTTTCCGAAGGATCCCACCACACATGATGGAAGAGGTCAGGGAACATTTGAAAGTGGTGCATGAGGCAGGGGCTATCGCCCCCAACAACAGCCCCTGGAGTAATGTGGTTGTCCTCGTTAGGAAGAAGGATGAGGGCTGCACTTTTGCATAGACTTTCGTTGACTGAATGATAAGACCAAGAAGGACTCTTACCCACTACTGCGGATACAGGAGTCCCTTGATAATCTGGCCGACACTCAATACTTCTCAAGTGTTGATTTCCTCTCTGGATTCTGGCAGATCCCAATGAGCGAGGGGTCACAAAAGTACATGGCCTTCACGGTAGGGAACCTAGGGTTCTTCAAATGCTGCCAAATGCCATTTGGCCCCGGCGACCCTTCAAAGATGTATGCAGAATGTTCTAGGTGAGTTGAACCTCCTGTTCTGCCTGATCTATTTGGATGACGTGATCATCTATTCCAAGACAAAGATGGAACACTTGGATCGACTCCTCTTGATTTTCGAAAGACTCCGCGAACATGGACTACGTCTGAAGCCCTCAAAGTTTAGGTTTTTCTAGACAGAGATAGTGTACCTGGCACACCATGTCTCATGGGATGGCATTTGCCCCAGCAGGGAGAACGTCCAAGCAATTCGCAAAGTCAAAGAACCTGAGACCTACACGGCCATCAGATCCTTTACTGGATTGGCTGGTCACTATCAATGGTTTATACCCCAGTTTGCAAAGGTTGCTCAACCCCTCACCATCTTTTTAGAAGGGGAAGGGGTAAACAAGAAGAAGGAAAAGGTGATACTCTCTCGAAAAGCCAAAGCTGCATTTCAGAGGTTGAAGGATGCCTTAACATCATAGCCGGTACTACAGTTGGCATGGCTTGACAAGCCATTTGTATTACACATGGATGCCTCTGGTGTCAGGTTGGAAGCAGCCTTGCATCAGGCCAATGACCAGGGTTGGTTGCACCCTGTGGCATATGGGAGTCGAGTCCTCAAACACTGCAAGAAAAACTACCACTCCAGCAAGCTTGAATTTCTTGCACTGCTCTGGGCCATTACCCAACACTTTTGGGAATACTTGCTACATGCTCCTTCCTTCATGGTCAAGATGGATAACAATCCCTTGACCTATGCCATGACCACACCTAATCTGGATGCCACAGGTCATCGATGGGTAGGAGCACTGGCCAGTTTCAACTTCTTGTTAGAATATGTGAAAGGAAAAAGTAACCCTGTAGCCAATGCCCTGAGTCAATTGGAGGCCAAAGATAAGATGACACCCGAAGAGCTCAAGGCATGTGAGGAGGCAGAAATGTTGATCGACACGAGAAAGTCAGCCAACATGGGTGACAGCAAGCCAATTACTATTGATGCAGAGGGGGTAAGGAGTATTTTGGATGGAGCTCTCATGGGTAGTGCAAACTGAGCCAAAACATATTCAATGGACCCAGCCCACCTAGAGCCCGGGGAGGATGAGGATGACATAGACCCCCAGCCTATCACTCCTAGGGCCTGAGCTGCCAGGATACAGTCTATTGAGTCCATGGACTGGCTGAAGGCCCAGAGAGAGGACCCTTTGATAGAGAAAATACTGGAGTGGTTGGAGGCTGATAAGCTGACTACCCTAGCCAAGACCTTGGGCCCTGATGCTGACTCCCTCGAAGGGAAGGGGTACATCTGAAATAAGAAACAGTTGGGTATATGTGGCAAGTGCTTGTACTACACCTACCAACCCAAGAAGGCTTTGGAATCCCTCGTGTTGTTTGTGTTACCCCAAAGCCAGAGGCAGAGGGCTATCAATGGCTGTCACCAGGATGGTGGACACCAGGGTTGTGATCGTACCCTATCGTTAGTGTGGGAATGGTTCTGGTGGCCAGGACTGACTGAAACGGTCAAAGCCATAGTGAAGGGATGCCATAGATGTTTAAAATTTGAGGCTCACCCTCAGCGAGCCCCACTCCATCCAATAGTAGCGACAGCTCCCATGGAGTTGTTACATGTCGATTTTACTTCAATAGAGTGGCCCACACCGCTCAACGAGCAACCTAAAATTATTAACATCTTGGTCTTCATGGACCACTTTATGAGGTATGCACTAGCCTTTACAACCAAGGACCAGAAGGCTCGAACAGTTGCGGATGTGCTGTACAAGTTTGTCATAGCACTTTTTGGATCCCCGGCCCACTTATTGAGCAACCAGGGCACTTGTTTCATGAGCACCATTGTAACAGAGCTATGTCACATGCTGGGAGTGTTGCAGTGCTGGACTTGCCCCTACCATGCCCAGACAAATGGACAGGTAGAACGGGTGCATCAGACCCTGATGTGAATGATAGAGAAGCTTGACTCCAAGAAGAAGATGGACTGGGCTGATCACTTGGCCAAGGTGGTGCAAGCATACAACACCACCCACTCCGAGATCAGTCCCTTTTTCTTGATGTTTGGGTGCTGGCCTCAACTTCCCCTGGACTTCTACTTTCCCACTGTTCATGGAAGTGTAGAACCCAGGCGTGTACTGGAGTATGTCATCACTCTTCAGGAGCATCTGAAGGTAGCATTTGAGGAGGCTCGAGTGACTCAGGCCTGAGAAGCTGACAGACAGAAACAGATTTATGATAAGAAGACTGGAGCTGCCATGCTCAGACCTGGAGACGTGGTCCTCTTATGGACTGATGCATTCACTAGGAAGAGGAAAATAAAGGACTGATGGGGTGATACCCCATATGTGGTGGAGAGCCAACTCACAGACAGCCTCCCTGTATATCAAATCAAGGATGCAGCTGGTCGAGTAAAGACAGTGCATCACAATTGACTCCTCTTCCTTGACCCCGATGGGGCTGGTGATGCCCTTCCACCAGATGATGTGGTCACCCATAACACAGGCTCCATGGTCACTAACCCCGAGATGACTTATCCAGTGGAATTGGATGAATTAGAGAAGCCACAAGAGTACAGTGGGGGTACATTGTTTCCGAAAACCCCCAGTCAAGCATCTTGGGAGGGGGTTCCTGGGTGCACCCAGGATGGAAAGTGGATGCAAGTTGGGGTGTTTATGATTCTAAAGGAACCTATCTCCACAGACCCAATCCCTGGGATGGTCAGTTGACTTGTTCCCGACCTTACCCTACATGATATGGCTGATGAAGATGTGGATTGAAAGACAATCTGGAACACTCCCATTAGACGGGACAGAAACTACAAGCTGGTCACTCAGATGCAAAGATTTCTGGCCAGTCGCCAGAACCAACGCATCTGCCAAACGATTCTCCTAGATGGACATAACAGGGTGCACATAACTTCTGAGTGATCAAACTGCTCTTTTACCTCAGTACCAGGAGGTACCATAACTACATGGGGAGGGGAAAGGCCATGTGGGTTGCTTGATGCAGGGTTGATCGACAGACCTGATTGAACAGCGAGTGACATGCCACATTGGCTCCAACTGGTCATGTCAAGCAGCTACATATGAATGTTGATTGACATGTAGTGGGCACCCTTCCAGGGGTACCAATTCATTTGGCACTGGTGCGTAGGCCATGCTGGTCAGTTCACAGCTGGTCGATCACATGCATACCCCTTGTGGTCGACTCAGGTTCATGGACCTGAAATCGACTTTCCAGGAATCAACGGATTCCTTAGTTCAACTTATTTGTTGGTTTTCGTTGGTATTTATCTTGTTAATTAAATTGTAGGTTGCAATTATATTGTATTTATACTGAAATCTGTGTGTTGTACAGTTTACCATGTTGTTACTCATATTGTCAGTTGTCGGTTGTTTATGTACATGTATTTATTTAGTCGGTTAAGTAGGTCAACTGCACGGTGCAGTCTGCAATTACAAATTCTCACACTTATGCTGGAATAGAAGACAAGAGCAAAGAAATACAATATAAAAATTCTTTATTCTCATGAAGATACAAATGTGTAACTGTAAAACTGTAAATGCGAACCTACAAAAACAACCTGAGTAAATGAAGTCTGAATAGCATGTAAAACTCGAGAATCAATCGAAACGTGGAATGTATAAAAACCCATCCTGGGTAGCTTAGAATCTAATTGAACACAGTAAGTTCATGGCCATTAAGTACTACATGGAATGTCACTATGTTGATCAACAGGATGTCGATCGATGCCTTGGGTGTGTCAAGTGACCAAAGCCAAGAGTCATCTTACTTCTTCTTCTTTGTAATGCATGGTGGCAGAGAGTACTCGATGCCAGGAGCCAGGTCCTTGTTTCGATTGCCAGAGGCCTGAACATACACAGGGTACTTGAGCGACATGTACAATATCTTCAGATGATCCATAGGAAGCAAATCTACATGGTCATATGAGTCGAGTGGCATGATAGCTCCTTGGTTGATAGTCTTGAACAGTTTATGTATGGTCAATTCCGTGAAGTTATGAAAGGGGACCTCCACTCCATTTAGCTTTATCTTCACTCGATCAGGTGGAGAGAGGAGCTGCACAAAAACCCCTAAATCATGGTCATCTTTGTGTGAGTCAGGCCACTGGCCAACGGTGGTATTCTTGTCACAGTGTACTAAAGCTGCCACTCGGGTTCCACTGGAATTTGGCACCTCATCTAACAGTTGCCTTGCTGCTCTTATTGTCATGGTCTGTTGGAGTTGTTGTACATGGACCCACCCAATAATGTAGGCATGCCCTGCCGCCTTGTCACCACAAGTTAGCTTGATGCGAGAAACAAGGAGGGCAAACTGGTCATGCTTTGGGTTGGCTACATGGTTGTTCAAGGCTGTGCCAATGTAGGAACTGAATGCCCCCACCTTAATCAACTTAGCCATAACTGAAGGTGATCAAACTTCCAGTTTTGTGGAGTGGACACATAAACAGCAAACGGTATAAGCCCAGTCATCTGGGTTGTCATCCCTTATCTTTGTGGGGTTCTGCTGACACTCCAGGTGACATTGGTTCCACTCTTCATGGGCCAATGCTTGTGGGCTGAGGGTCAGCTGGGGTTCACCAGAACCTGCATTGACATTTGCAGACTCAGTCATGAAAAGATGTAAATTCCTCACTGCTTTGGCATCCTCTGCATGAGAGGGTGAGGCAATCATATCGGTCAACTCATCACCATTAGTCGACTGTTCCCTGGCTGAAGGCAATCATGGGGTTGTGGCCGAAGTCCCACCTGGATCCTGGAAAGAAGAACAGACATATTACACAATGGACTTTGTGATGACCGGGTGCAACAGAAACCTGGGGGAGAGTCATTTGATTCCCCTAATTGCACTACACTTGGTGAAAGTTACAACCACAAAGCCAAAATGGCAGACAAAAATATCCATCTGACTCAAAAGTTGATCGACTCAAAGTCAGTCGACTCACAGTTACTCAACATGAGTCAACCAACTCCCTCTATGCTTAAGAAAGATAAGAAACTCACCTTGAGAGAGGTGCCTCCAGGCATGTTGTCACAACTAAGTCCAAAGGCGAAATGAGCACCAAACTCGCAAAACTTGACACAAGGGGTAAAAACCAAAAACAAGGCGGGATTCCCCCTCAAGTAATGACATCATACCGCATACAAAAGCACATGCACATGGAATTCCCTGTCATTTCGCATTGTGCTGCCGAAGAAGAAACATTGAAAATGGCAACAGTGGGAGTACCAGAGGAGGAAGAAGACCCATTTATGTGAGTCAATTGGTCTGAAAAGAGTTTATCAGAAAGATGCATGTGCATGAACATGGGTGCAACAGATGAGTTGATCAACTCAAAGTAGGAGTCATTTGACTATGGGTTGACCAACACGATGGAATGACAATGCTAAGCCCAGTGTGATGTGAAATTGAGTCAATTGACTCGTGTCAATCGATATTCACAATTTTGCATGGAAAAAGCGTGTCGATTTTGTGTGATTGTTAATTTTGAAGGCTTTTGTTTCAGAGTCATGTTGTTCCTTCGACCTGACTGTAAGAGACCATACAGCAGTACTATCATCTCCACAATGACACTGAAGGTGATGAGCCGGGCATCCTAACATTTTGCCAGTTTGTCTTAGAAATGACTGCAGCCACTGGGGATGAGGTCACACAGCTCCTGATTCTGGCTGACACCCTCTGCTTTGCAGAGAACCGATATGCATACGAGAAAGCCCATTGCATCATGTGTGAAGTGACCTCCAAGGGGACCAGGTCTAACAAGGGCAAACAAAGCACCATTGCCTTCAAAAATCTCAAAGAAAAGAGCAAGTCCCAGCTGTTCATCAAATACATCAAGGAGACAGCAAACCTCGAGCCAGCCATAGAGGAAATGTGGAAGGAGTGGAAAGCCACCCGTGATGACAAAGAGTGTTTCACAGCCATCAAGCTCTTCTACACTGAGGTCCTATCTGGTCGACTCAGAGCCGGGTACGTAATGGACATACCTGTGACCCCGCTCAACATCATAAGCCTGTTGCAGAAGAAAGACTCTGTGGCAGACTAGAGGTGTGGGCTAAGGAAGCTGAGCTTCGCAGTAAACCATGCAAAGGATTTCACCAGTACCTTGATGGGAAAGATCTGTCTGCTGGCCCTGAAGGAGTACAGCTGGCTACCTGGTCAGAGGAAGATACCCATTGGTGCATGAGGACCTGCTCCAGACAGTATGGGACCATGGAAACCTGGACAACCTGTTGAAGGCCCAGGACACCAGAAAAGTCAAACCTCACATTCCTGAGCTGACTAAGCAGGAATTGGCATCGTTGCCACAAAGTATCATTGGCAATGTCAATCGACTGCTACAATACAATGGATTTTCTCCACCCAAAGAGATTGTGAGAGATGCTTTGTGCTCCATAATGAGGGCTATCTGTGCTATGGGCACT
>JBCAUI010531228.1:0-11308 GCA_038406195.1 Haplosyllis anthogorgicola | reverse complement strand
CCAAGAAGACTACAAGACGACTGATTTACGACACTTGTTACAGAGTATTTAAGGGAAAGACAAGAACAATGGGGAAGACCCTGGACGTAGATGGGATGTGCACATTTAAGGGGAGAGGGAGAAATCCGGGGCAAACAGGTCTAAAGTGACACGCTAATACAACAAAATATATAAACTAGGTCATTAAAAAAACCTGAATAGCACCAAAATACTGTACATTCTGTAGAATTTCATGCTATCACACGGCAAAAGGACATTTCGAAATCTGAAGAAAAAAGTTTGTTTGTGTTGAGGCTTAGCATGACTCCCTAAAAGTAAACAAGGGTGAGTTTGTGCTTGTGAGTTTTCTCTGTCGATTCAAAACACCCAATTTATGTACCAAATACACGTATATTATTTTTGCAGTACCGTAAAATGTTGATGATGTTCTTCCGATAAAAAGTACCAAATAAAACGCTTTGTCATGATTGGTTTCAAAAGAGAACTTCCAGTTATTTTCCAAAAATATTTCGTTAGAAATTTCAGCATTTTTAGAGCATGTCATATTCTTCTGTAAGCTTGAACATCCGTATTCTAATGTTATGAAAAATTTGTAAATCATTCAGTACGTAAACTTTGACGGACAGGCCACCATATATGGCGACCGAAGAAAGGACACATAAGCTTAGATGGGAAAATAAAATGATTCAAACTTAATATTTCCTCACTAATCATTTACGTAAAAATATATAAGTACATCGCGCAATGGGAAGCAAAATCATTTATGAGCTCAAAACTGGCAGTCAGCTCTATCTGTACGAATAAAGGACTATCTAAACGATTTTGTGTGATATGCTTATGGATTGTCCTTTTGGCTCGTATATTAGCAAAGCATGTTTAGGCAGGTGGAAGTGGCAGAACAGTCTAGCCCTGTTTGCGCGCAAAATGACCGCCCTTTCGTCCTGTACCGTCTCTCGTTTCATCAATTGATGCACATGTATATATCTCTGTATGCTTTGTTGCTTCAGATACTCTGACAGCATCATGCACCATGGAAGGCGTCAGTGCGGTCAGCACGGAGAAAATCTCAGGCACTGTCGACTTTAGTCAATTGGTAAGTTTGAATACTTTGACCAACAAATTCTGTTTTGATCATTGTGAATGGTTCGCATCACTATCTATGCCGGGCTCGAGTACCAAGGTCATTAACTGCCCCAGCTTCCCAAATTCCCCTCAATTTAGAAACGTACCGAACAAAAGAGAGAACAAAAGTGTTCCACGCTGTGCTTTTTATGTGTTATGGTTCCAAAAGTGATATGAGTTTCAGGAGCTGTTCGCATTTAAGTCATAAAGTTAGTTAAAATTTGGCTAAACATACTGGCATGTGAGGTCAAGGTCACATTTAGGTCAAATAGATTCAAAAGCTGGAATAAGGATCAAGTTCAAGGTTAATCATAATTACTCATTATGGGTTTCTTTTTAAATTTACAGCTGGAAGAAATTTATTTGGGGACTGGTGTCTATATCTTCGCTGATCTTGGAATAAAATTGCACATCCATTTTTAATTTAAAGATAGATGCCTCTGATTTTGTCTCAGAACCAATGCAGGACAATCATGTTATTCTAAATTCTTCAAATAAATTTCTGACATGATTTATAACTTATGATTTCGAAAAGTATCATCAATTAATCACGCAATAAATTAAATACTGTAGACGATTGAATTTACAACTTAACTTTCTAGGACTCCTCTGATGCCGTAAAAGTGGTTATAAACTTATCTGGATTCGATACCACTGACAGCAGGGTCAGCCATGGTTTTCACATACATAAAACAGGTAGGCAAACTATTCAGGTGAGACCATTTACAGGGGTGTAATACGCCAAGTAACACTTCCCATTGCCAATGATTGTTGGTATGCACATATTTTTATTCAATAATTAAATTCTTTACAGAAAAGAAGAAAAGAAAATAACACCAGTTAATACTGACTAGAAGTAGTCAGTGTTAAATTGTGTAATTGTCTTTGCTCTTTTCTGAAGAGTAGTTTCATTATTGAATGGAAATATGTGCATACCAACAATCTTTAACTCCTTTAGATCCAAATGTATGCAAGGGATTTTCTCATTTTGATCCTATTTACACGATTAAGCCAGATTAAAAAATTGGCAATGGGAAGTGTTACTTGGCGTATCACACCATGATTTATATCACTGGTGTACAAGTGATGCGTTAGGAAAACAGTCATCGTGTCATCACAAAGTGATTATCAAGATAACTTCCATTTTGTACACTAATAGAATTTTTTCTCGGGCGTGAATGTGCAGCACACGAAGGGCCTTAAATCCATAGCATATTTTGTATTTTGATGAAAAGTTTCTAAAAGTAAATATTTTGTAAAATGAACTGCGAACAACACTTGACATTACACAAAAATAGTATCAATTGTCTACATAAGGGAAAATAAAGGAGCTGCCATGGTGCCTTGATAAGTACGGGCAATTACAAACTGTTTCCTGTTAACCCAACGAGCCAATTTGCTCCGTCGTCTCTTGCAGTCCTTTTCATCAAGACTTCACACTGTGAGTTACGATGGAACTTATTTCTTCGTTTCCAAAGCGCAGTTCACAGGAGAACCTTGTGATGTTGGGGTCGTATATAATACTTCAACTGCATTCACTCCATATTGCAGGATCAACCGGGAGTAATTGTGCTAGTGCAGGCAGTCATTTTGATGGAGTAACTGCAGGGTCGAACACACATGGAGGTCCTGCTTCTAGTGTAAGGTATGCGTTTTTTCCAGCACGTTTTTGAGTACTATAGTGCCTACTAACACACCATCTGTTCACGTGTGGCAACAGTAGGTTCGGCTAATGAAGGAGATAATGCCGAGTAGAAAATATTTTGATTCTTGAAGAATCAGAACAGGTTTTTCCTATTTATATCACGTGCCTAGGCAAATTAGGCAGCTTAGGTACATTTGCCGAATAGGGCAAGGAGATTATACTGTTTTACGTAAATAATCAATATTGGTGACTTAAAAATTACTAAATTTAATAATGATGTACAATATTACCACTACCAGCAAATTATACATTGGAAAAACCTCCAGAACATAATGACTGATACTTCACCCAAATGGTGAGTGTGTTTAATATAATTTTCCTGAACTGTTGCAGGCACGTTGGTGACTTGGGAAACGTTCCAGAAGCCGATGGTAAAGTTTCCACAACCCTCACCGATACAAAAATCTCTCTTAAACCCAGCAGCAACAACTACATTATCAACAGGGCTGTCGTGGTAAGGGCGCGTGCGTGCTTGCTGCGTGTGTGAGTAAGTGAGTGTGTGCGTGTGTGTTTGATACTATGCTCGAAAGGATGTGTATGTTCACGTGAGAATTTCCTCCGATCATAAATCGACACATACACATAAAGGTTGCAATGTGCAGCGGATCAACCGTGATAGATTTAATTACTTGATTGAGCAGGAAGCTTGTACATTTTGACGTACACCAGTGAAACTAACGTCCATCAACTTACTATTGCAGTGTAACGTTATATCACGAAAAATACGCTTCTTCTCAGTTTGATGTCTGTAAAAAGACTAGAACGATAGTATCTAGACTTTTGAAATATTTATTTAACTCTGGAACAAATTACATGTGGTCTCAAGTGAGGTGCAATTATAACTGATTTAATTAACTCCTCTTTTCTCCTCAGATTCACCAGGATCCGGATGATTTCGGAACTGGAAGTTACTCTGATTCGACTACCACAGGGCACGCTGGAGCCCGGATCGGATGTTGTGTTATCACGGCTGGAGTCTCTGGAGTCACGTTCAGTCTCTCCCTAACGGTGCTCTGTCTCGCTCTCGCTATCTTGTCTGTGATGAAGTGGTAAGGGGAGAAGGGCTTGAATGCTTTAAAAATCAGCGCGTTTTCATAAACTGAACGCCCACTCTTTAATGCAACAACAAGCGTTAAATGTTGTGTGTTGGTTTTTACAGAATGCTGGTCTGGTAGCATTGTGTAATAAACCAACATAACGCTACATTTTGTTGCATTATGGATGTGCATTAAGTTTATGGAAACACACTGATGGTAGCATTAGGTAATGAACCACTCTTAACACGTTAAAGGATGTGCATTAAGCTTATGAAACATTACACAAAAAATCGTATCATTTTGGATACGAAGAGAACAAAGGAGAGAAGGAAAGAATTTCACGCTGTGCCTTTGATGCGCTATTGTTAAACTTCTGATACGAATTCCGTGTAATGAACGCGCTGAATGTCTTGTGCGAACAATAAGTTCATGAGAGCACTTCAGATTCTCCTTACTTTTTCATTACAGGAACGCAGGAAAATTAGTTTAAAAACACAATGGCATTGTAAATCACATAAAAATATTCCATTTCTCCTTTTGCGGAAAACATTACACAGAAATCGTATCAATTGTGTTAAAAAAAGGGAAGACCTCATATGGTAGTGTTAAACTTTTTATACTAACTCTGTGAACTGGGGTAATATTCTTAGATACTTTTAGAAAAATTCTCAGCCCTGGCATTGATATTTTATAGTCACCGACCAACATCGGCTAACGTATTTGTTGCAAACATTCTTTATAAAGTAATAATACTTAGGGGTTAGCAAATATATCTATCGTTTTATGCTTCTACTCATATCATGGAAAATGTACAGAGCGGGAATAAATATATTTAAAATATTTACACTGTTAGTCTATGTCTTATTGAAAATTTATCTACACTTGTAAAGTCTTTTACTAACACAATACCGCATGAAAACATTGCATACGTGTAAATGATTCTTTATTCACATTAAAATTCACAATTAAAAGGATAGACTACATTACAACAATTATAACTATCGATTTAATAACATAAATATTGTACAGTTGTCGGTTCTATGCTTTTACTTATATCTAAGTTGCAGTACACGGAATTTGTATCAGTTTCGAAACGGCTAGAACAAAAGAGAGGACATAAGAATTTCACACTGTGCTTTTGATGCGCCATTGTTCCCAAACTGATACGAATTCCGTGTACTGGCTCCTACATCGTAAGAAATTCCCGCTGTGTCTGTAATCTCAAGAAAGGAACAGAATAAAACCATATCCGTTGATGTTTTCCAATATCCTGATGTTGTTTTAATAAATTACATTTATGTGGTAAAAATAAAAAATTATTTACTGAAATCTTGTGCTGGCCACCTTTCGTTGCACAAACAGATTCTTTATCAGGAGGAATTTGATTATCCGTTTCATAAAAATTGAACAATAATAATTTAACAACAACAATTATTATTAACATAATATGAATGCCTTATTTGCTGCATGGAATGCAAATATCTAAATTGTATAAAATCAGCACCTCCAGCTTGAACTCCTTTTTGACAAAAACATGGTTTTAAAATGATTTTAAATGAATCACCTAACTTTCACATAATCATCGAAATTAAATTAAGAAATTCCCAACAATTTGAACATGTTGAGCTGGTGAACAAACTGTCCAGTTCTTTAATGGACTAACTGCAGGGGGAGAAACATCCATGCTTGCATCAAAGCTCAGTTAGGTCCCATGCTTGCACATGAAATCCCTGTGTATATTTATTTTTGGAGCTTAGCTAAGCTAAGCCAAGGTGATGTAGGCTGCATTTCCTGAGTGTGTAACTTTCAACCATGTTAGTTAAGTTTGTAGTTATACTCTATAACTACAAAGTTACAAGCATCACTTGATATATGTCTATTTGAATGATGCCTAATACTTGCACAGATTTTAGTGGATTTATCCATAAAATCAAACCAAGATGACGGGTGTAAACAAAAAAGCTCATAAGCATGCATGGCCGTTCCTCCCCCCTGAACTGTAATGTATTTGGTTCTTCATGTTGTGTGGTAGCCGTTCTGAGAGGTGTAACCCAGCGCTCTCTCAAACTCCGGGGACGGCTGTCCCTCCCGAACCACGGTCACTGGGATCAGAGGGTACGGCGTGCTCTTCAGATACTCCTGCAAGACAAACGGACGGTACCAATGATACCATAGAAACGAGAATTATCTTAGCGTCTAATGATGTCTTTGTGTTCTGAAATATTAAGCATGTCTCAACTAAAAGATTATTCGGATATTTTTATTCGGTGTTCACATAACAATATTTGAGTCAGCCCATTTTTAGGGATGACAGGTAAAATTTGTCGTAACAATGGTAGGTCTAATAGTTACATGTTGACAAATAATTGATGAGAGACATATTGGGAGTAAGTTTTGTCCTCTTGAAGCTTTTACTGCCGACTTAAAGCTTTACTATTAAATGATAGCATTAGCATTGTTACCATGTAATATCTAAAAGTTGGGTGACTGAAATATTGTTGTGTAAACACCGGAAAAATTTCCAATAATCTTTTAGTTGAGACGCCTATTGTCGCAGGCTATTATCCTTAGAGACTTGGTCCACAGTCCACAGGTTTAGATTACGTTTTAATTTCAATTTACATTTACTGGCCAAACATATATTTGCCTGGGAGGAATTCTCAGGAGATCGGATATTTGTGCTTTTGTTTGATGACGAAGCATGGAATTCTATTGTTGCAAATGAAACAAATTTTGCTTGGCACAGAAATACATTACACAAAACTCGTCTCAATTGTGTACATAAGGGTATTAAGGGTGCCCCCATGAGGTACTTTGTTGTAGCTCAAATACGATTAATGTGTACTGAGCAAAGATTAAATTATACAAAGGTGGAAGTAAACTCACATGGGCGTATTGCAGGGCTACTCTTTTCTCTGGACTGGACTGAGCGGAGATCCACACAAAGCACGAATACGTCATATCAATTATACACATTTTCTGCAATGTAAAAACAGTGTAACAATTAAAAACGTTGTGTGTGTTTAATACAGAAATCTACTTGACAGAAAGATTTATTGTTCAAATACCTGTTTTACCAGATCCTGAGCGGTCAGTGTTCCCTCTTTCAACACTTTAAAGTTTATTTTTCCACTAGAAGACGTAACCCTGTGTAGAAATAAACGTTAGATAAAAACTGTTTGAAATTCAAAGTTAAATCATTACCCAGAGTAAACTCCAGCCAAGTGACCAGAAAACATTTAAACCCTACATGTCCCATGGCTGGCATTCAATAGACCTGTGACCATGTCAACATTTTTTAAAAGTGGAATCTTCCTAAATATAAAGAGAATCTAAAAGGCTCTAAACATGGCCTAGAAAGTAAACGTAGACATTTGGGGACCAACAATACGAATGATTTTCCAATGAGACAAGCACCGTTAGAAAACTTTTAATGATAATTTATGGCAAGGGGTGTTGCTCTTGGGAGTAGCTA
Source organism: Haplosyllis anthogorgicola (assembly GCA_038406195.1). Taxonomy (NCBI): domain Eukaryota; kingdom Metazoa; phylum Annelida; class Polychaeta; order Phyllodocida; family Syllidae; genus Haplosyllis; species Haplosyllis anthogorgicola. Next base: position 3,969 of record JBCAUI010531228.1, on the reverse strand, counting down.
GGCCCTAAATCCACTTGATTGGTCTTTCTTGAAATGTCATACTCTGGCACAGATGAGTAGAGATGATTAACACACAGGCATATTTGTTCACACATGAATACAGTTGCTTAAAGCTGAAAGACCCAGTCTAATAGACTGGTTTTGTGCATGCAGAGTCATTTTCAATTGGGAGCAGGAACAGTCCACAACCAAACAAGGTTATAGGGGTGGACCTAATGGGCACAACAGGTGGATCAATGTCATGAGGCTGGATGTACACTGTGCAGTGACTTGATCAGAAATGAATAAATTTGTCAGCAAAATTTGCCTTTTATAGGGACACTGGCTCTAGCTGACTGGTCACACAGTGAAAGCATTCAGACCTATTGTGAATGTGACACTTCTGTTGTGACTAATTACAATCCATATTGTCTCAATGCACTCAGCTGAACTGGTATTACAAAAATTGACATCTACAAAATCAAAGATGGCCATCCCCAATAAATTTCCTGTGACCAGTACTGAGCCACCAGGTTGTTTGTTTCATTCGGGGATATGAAAAAGGTTTCTTTCATCTTTAAACATGGATAGGCGAATCACAGTTTAAACCACCAACTGTGTTACTCTGTAAAAGACTGTAGTGAGAACAGTGAATATTTAAGCGTAAGCACTCATAATCTGGAAATTACAATAAGTTTTCACTTGTGCAACTTCGCGATAAGAGATTGGAACGATCGTAAATTAGAATTCAACACAACCGTGTTTTCTGTGATTGAGAAGAGTCTCAATAACTGGTACATGTGGCCTCTTGCAATATTCTCTTAAACAGAGTACTGCTAATATCTTGACACGTGAATCATGGAAATATTAAAGACTGCATGTTTAAAACGCTTTACGTGAAAGGCTCAGGGATGTCATTTCCATTCATCATCTAGGATAAACGCTAGAATTATTATTTTGTTAATCCCTTTGTCAATATTTCCGTATGAATTAAGTACGCCAATATGTTACTTCAAAGAATGGCGTGCATTAAGTTAATGTGTATTTGAGTGGCTGATCATAGGATAGATGATTTAACTAATGATTTACCAATTGATGTAATTAGTATGCACTGAGCACTACTCATGAAAGCGAGTAGCAATGTTAGCTGGTGTTATGTACTTTATAAAGTTCAATTAATTCACTTACATTTGATCAGACGCATGAATCTATTCGCACGGCCCGGGCCGATTGTGCCATTGCTTTATGTACAATGTCTCTTGAAGACAAAATGTTTATTTTCTAGGTCAAATCTCTCCGGTACACTGACCATAAAGGTAGAAACAAATGTAATACTTTGTGAACTTCGTTGAAACTACCATTAACTGATTCTTCACGTTCATACTATGCTGAAATCTGATGCTGTCATCTTCTTTGCCATAGGACTGCTTTGTATGAAATAACAGTCCAAAATTGCCTCAAAACAAGTCGAAACGATGTTTCGAGCTGGAAAACCATCATTTGAGCCAAAGTTAGATTTTAAGCATCACCTACTTAAAGTACTTTGCAGGGTGATGCAACAAAGTGGCATCAATTACTTTCAGAAATTCCTTCCACGCAATCCTTAGTCGCATCAAAATACTTCATACTTCATAAGTCTTCCAGCAGTGTCATTCGTGAAAAAAGAACCAAAATATCCAGTTAACATGTGGATACCTTTATTGCATGTTTACAAATTAAAAGAGTAACCAGTTAATAGGTGAAGGGTCCTTGGCTACAAAGCGGACCTATTGACTAAGTGGCACCATTTGGCCGCGAACTCAGGAGAGAAAAGATTCTTAGATCAATTGGTCAAAGAGAGAAACATCAGCATTATTAAGTTTTCATGGAGTAAATCTATATTCTCTCCGGTCAAACGCTGCCAGTTGACAGAGGTAAAAAGGTTCAGATATGCAACACAACATTCTGTAACATACAAATATTCAAACATTCGACGATGTCAAACTGAATTACAGAATATTTATTGTAAATTAATGAAACATACAGCAACTCCACATAAAAATTATGTTACAACTGGTTGTACTGCGCAATCATTTTTGTGGGGTTTTTTTGTGTCGGTATAAGGCTGACGAAGGATATTTACGTATTCAAACAGCATTCGACGAAGGAACATAACTTCCAATTCAATTTTACTTCGAGCAGCATACGGATTTTGCAAAGGACAAAAGAGCAAACATTAGGCTGTGAAAAAGTGAACAATCCTCAAAGTCAAATCACACATCCTACAAAAAGCATCATTCTGTTTCAAACTCACGAGAGAAAAGACACATGTGCTGGAGTTAAAATACAATCCATTTATAATGACAAAAAAGTGCTTTTTACGAGACCTTGTCTACTCTCGTTTCAACAGACTCTTTAGTCTATCGAAGGTGAAATAAAAATTCCATTGTCAATCTAAATGGTGTTTGTTAATAATACTGATCGATCTGCAGTACTAATGGGATGAATATCTCCAAGACTAATGGGCTGAATATCTCTAAAAATTGACAAAGCATTGCTTGCATGTCTTAACATGGTAGTACACTTGGCAACGTTTTGATTTTGATGTCGCCATTGTCCTGTGAAGCTTCACATAAAAGCAAGAAATTTTTTACATGTTGTGTAACCAGTAGAAGACTCAGATGTTATATATTACCATTTCATATTGGAAGCGATTGACAAACAAAGCACTGCATAGAAAGAGATGAAATTTTGTGCCATCAAGACGCTTTCAATAAGCCCAATAAAACTTCCCTCCTTCATCTCCGAGGCATCTAAATTAAATTCCGGTATCCAATCAATATCAGCAGCTTTTCCAAAAGAGTTACATTACTTTTTAAGTAACAAGCCAGCGTGGTAATGTTCTGAAGAAAAGGCAACAGGTCAAGTGATGGTATAGTTGTTTAAACATTTACATCTTTTACTTCAATAAACACTGCCCATATGTACATGCGCTACATGACTCCAATGAAATCTTGACAATGGTGTGTTTGATGCAGAAAGAAAAGGAATATAAATTTATGAATATTACATTTCATGACGAAATATAAAAATGTATGTTAGCATTGTTAGGCATATCGCTTTCCTTAAAACAAAGTTCTAGTTTAAAAAAAAAACCCGGACTGTGAATCATTTACGTTAAGTGCAGGCCCGAGACGAAAGCTTGTTAGTAAAGGTTAACAGGAAACATGTCACAAAGCAGACTAGTTCCTCGGTAGCCTGTCTGCTGGACAGTTACATTACTATAAATCAGATTCACGGAGCCATTAACATTCGACCTTCGTTTCCTTGAATGGTAAACGTCCTGTCGCAGCTAGCCATGTTCAGTGTGTACATTACACATATATACTCTATTTGATGTAAATATGCAATATGCGAGATTCAATCCCTACCCAAAGGAGTGTTTCTGATGCCTTTCAAATCTGCGGGTCATTTTGTATCGGACCCCTGTTCTTTGCGGGATATTTCCCTAGTAACAGGGATATGTACAGTGGCGCATCCAGGGGGGCCTTGGGGGCCCGCCCCCCCCCTGCCCCCCAGTTTTGGGGCCCAACTTTGGGGCCCTAGTACCTCAAAGACCCTAAAATTAGACTGTAATTTACAAAATTTTTAGCCTTGCTTCACTCAGCATAACATTTTAGAATAATTTTCCCAAAAAATTTTCAGCCTCGCTGCACTCACCATCATTTTCATTACAATGTGTCAAAAAAAAATTCTAGCCTCATTTCACTCAGCATATCCTATACTTATGCTATGTCCTTACTACTCTTCCTATTCATTTTTTCCCACAGACATACCATTATATCTGTATTGCACCCTCTCTCTAAACCTCTATTATTATTGCTCACATATGGATTCATATAGATCTATATACTTTATAAATCAATTTTCATCCCCCCCTATCTGTATGTACATGTTAATATAATATTGTACTCAGGACTAATGAATTAAGATCAATTCATTCATGTAAAA
>JBCAUI010531217.1:0-11310 GCA_038406195.1 Haplosyllis anthogorgicola | reverse complement strand
CCCATCGGCGACTATGGAGGCCGGGTTTGCAATGTGCTCTGCTCATTGTCTCGTTGAAATAGTGGTACATGTACAGTTTTCTGTATTTTAAATGACATGGGAAGACCGACATGTTGAGAGTAATCTGGAGAGATGATGCCACAAAAATTCGATTACCTTTAAGAACAAAAATTGCTTTTCATGGGAACAATTTTTGTCTTTAGGTGATGCAGGGGACCCGCTGGCTCGACATCGCTTAACTCGTTTTATCGCGCAGATCGAACTTATCTTCATTCCCATCAGATACATTTAAAAAGAATTTTTAACTTCTAGCTCGAACTCCATTTACCTCGATCTTTTTGTGGCTCCCTTGAGGATCGAGGTAAGCGGGTTGCACTGTATATATAAATTCTTTTTAAGCGGGTTCCACTGTAGACAGAGCAGAGACAGAGAACAATTTTTGTCTTTAGCTGATATATAGATAGAGCAGAGAAAGAGGTAGATCATGTAGATTGGTGGTTATTTCGAAATATCGAAAGTACATGAATATGGAAAAATGTAAAGTTATTCTGGTTACATATTGTAAGCTAAATTTTGCATTTCTTAACTTCACACAGTTTTTATTCCGACTTAGTTACACACGAAAATTAATTTTATTACAAAACCTCAAAATGGTTTGCGAATATGAGATTTTAGTTTCCAAATTTGTGTACTTTCAAGAGGAGTCCTGTCGTGTATATCTATTGTAGATTTTCATTGTTTTCTGTGTAAATGATGTTGATGTACCATGCGGAGTTTGCATGCACAACCTTTATTAGGAATGTGGCAGAAAGTATAATGAACACCTTGCACTGAAAGGCCACATTGATTCTTTTACATTCTCGATGGGTCTTCTCTCGTAAGCTAAAGGTGAGAGCTGAAAAGTTGCACTGATTTGATTACGATGAAAGGTGGACTGAAGCATATTTTTATAGATGATTCATGTGAAGTTCTTAGCGGTTCTGAGTCGTCGGATTCTTTCATCGCATTTGTGGCTCAGAATACACACAAAGTCAGAAATAACATACATTATACAAGAAAATTCAAGCTTTCACAGTTGATTCCCTTACGGGCAGTTGTACTTACACAATGGGACTTGTCCCTAGGAGAGATTCAGTAGACAGTCCATAACGTTTCATCATTAAAAAGTAATATGACCTCGTAGCTCTTAAAGCCTCAGAATGATTGCCTATTGATGCACAAATACAACCTGTAATTGACTTCTGCATTTGAAGTCTTTGAAAAGGTACGAATGATAACTTTCGAATGAGTAACTTTAAAAGGATGTTTTTTGTTGCGAGGGTTTTCCCATACATACATAGAACAAGTGAAAATTGTTAATGCAACAGTGACTTTAAACAACGAAACAATGATGGATTAAAACTTGACAGGTTTTGAAATGTGATGCATAGTGTAACAAGTCTTATTACATGCATTCAAGCTTAATTTGAAGTTCAAGTTTGCATTTATGCATACTCGAATTACACTGAATGTACGCCGTCAAATTAGCTGTATAACGAGATGTAAGCCTTATCCAAAATATGGTTTATGACGTAAGGAAGGCTTTACATCTTTAAATAGAGTTTGAAATAGTAAAACCTTTGAGTTTTATGCTTACAGCCACCTGTGTTAGGTATAACATACCCGTATTATTTCCTTTCTTCAAGACATCATTTCCTGAGTAAGAATGACTTTACAGTAGTTAATTAACCTTTGTAGGGTAACTTTGGTTTTCAAAGTACGTTTATATTGGAGGAAATTGTAAATGAAGAATGCTACACGGTACTAAAGATAATTAAATATTTTGTACTCACTTGTACTGTACACTTCTATACCGTATCTCAATGTAAATATGAGCGTCGGATACAGGTATATTTGTAGACATTGTCTGGCAAATAATACAAAATATCTAGAAAAAGAAAAGGGAGGGAACTGAGAAATTTGATGAAAGGCCTCAAAGATTGGCGCAAGCCTGTTCCAGATTTTTGTCAACATTCCTCAACGAACCTGAGACATTTGTCGCTTTTGATGGAACAAAAAACGGCCAAACGGTTCTAAAAAGTGAAGTTGAGTGATGATGATAATATTCTTTTTCTGTATAAGGGATTGGAGGGACCTGTGCACCTGACTATAACCTATAGTCAAAAGATGAAAGGTGACTATCATGCTGTTTAATGATAGCTTTTAACAAGTCCGTACTTCTGGTATCCACACCCCACAAACCACAGGCATCCGAGGCTAGTACGAAACTTGGCTCTTCCTTCTATTGTCCGGACTAATTCACTACTATCGGTCACTACACTCCTACTATCGTTACCTGAACAAGATTACATTCCAGTGTTCATCCGATTTTGTCTTTTAAAGTAAAATTAACAGTCTGATAAAGTGGTGATGCGGCCCATAAGGAAGTTGTGTAAGGCCTAAAAAGACGGTAATATACTTTAATGAGTGCCTGTAGTACTGTGTTTGGTTGAAATGTTTGAAACATAAGGGGGGCCGTGCCTACCGGAATTTACCTCAATGAAATTAAAGTAGTTAAATTTGGAAGAAGATAAGATAGTTAAGACTTAGTGTTGCTTCTTGAGTGCAGGAGCAGAAACCAAAAACTACTTCTGAACTTCATCCATAACCGGTACTGTTAAAAGTAACTTTCAGTCATTTGTGATTTACCCACTGTTATTTACAGCAAAAGATATACAGATGAAACAATGATTGAAATCTCAGAAGTTAGCTCGGCGCGCCGCAAAATAATTATTGACAGCTTACGACAGGAAAAAGAATATTAAGTTTGTGGAAAATCCCCAGTTATTGCTCATTTTTGTGGCCTTGTAAAAGTAATAAAATTATGCCATGAGTTTCGCTACATGCCCTTACTGTGATGGGCAGCGGATTAATTGATAGCACATTGACCACTAAATATCCAGGTGCCAAATATTCCAGGCCTCTCTCCAATGGCATTACTTATCAAGAGATTTAGGGTGTTTACCCCTGTCATGAGGCCATTTACGTTGGAAGTACCACTGCGGGTTATCAGAAGTCCATCTATTTTGATATTAGATAACTTGACGGTTTAGTGCAATTTGCTACATGAGCCATGACCTAAATATTAAACGCATGAGATGTAAAGATAATTATTTCAGACGTAAATATTCAGTATATGTACAAAGATAGAAATGGTCAAAGTGCGTAATTTGTTTTACGGAGGCCAGTCAAAAAATCGCAGGAAGTAGATGACCCTCTAAAATCACATAGTTCAAAGACTGCCCAAAGGAAAAGTAACGTTGTGAATGCTGATAGACAACTTAATAACTTCTTTTTTTTAGTTTCGATCCTAGGGCCCTCTCAAATTTACGAACAACCAGACGCAAAAAAGCAGATACACTTGGATGTAACTGGGTATGTGGTAAACAAGTGTACACAATTGATGCCTTTGAATGTTGAGGTGTGAGCTGTGAACTAAGTTGATTTTGGCATTTATAAGATAGAGAAGTAGCAATCCTAACTGGATATAAAGTTGTCAATACTTCACTTGTACAGCTCCAAATCTCTGACGTAAGAGAGAAAGTATATTGAGAATCCCGTGAGGTTTAGGCGGCTTTTTAGCAGTTTGGAGAGAAGAACTTATCTTTGAAACTGTCTGTAAAGATCAAGGGGAAGGAAAGCTTTGCTGCACTGCTCCCTGATATTATGAAGTGTTTTCCGTAGTTACCTTAAACAGTTTCACTAAAGTACCAAAATTTCGTACAAATGAAAAGGAGATTTGTATCAAAAATCTTTTTTTGCCTTTTTGTACTGACAGTGATATGAACGTGAACGTTTTTCTTGATAGAAAACATTGAACTCAGTTCTGGGTATTTTTGCGAGAAGGTTAGTGATCGGACCCGGGTTCGTTTTCACTGGACAGTTTGTTGCGGTGTAAACACAGTCCACACAGTGGACAGTCTGAATTAATTGCTTTACAAATTGTAAAATAATGAATCGCAGGTGAAGTCATAGAACTTTCCTTTGGAGTTCAAGTGATGGGCAGTGTAATTGCCGTTCCTAAATGACCCGCAATGAAGTGCAAAATGTCAAGAATAATATTATAATTAATGGACATATTTTATATGTTGTAAGGCCTATTTTAAGTCTAGCTGTACAGTAGCAGTGTTTTGCAACTTTAAGGTAGACATGTTCGCGGCAAATGGCACATATTGTGACATTCGTATTTACATGTATATGGCAACACGAGTACGTATGGACCTACAATTCAGCCTGTCACAAATATATCACAACTTTTGTATAGTTTCATCAGCCCTGTCAAAATGTCTGTACCAAGTGACCTTTGGTGCAATCACACCCTTTCACTCTAAAAATTCAGATTAATCATAGCCACCTACTCACTGTTTCAACTGTACCTTTTCATTTAAGAATACAAATGGCCATTCAAATTTACATTTACCGCAGTAGGAATATTCAAAGTCAAAACTGGTCTCAAGAGGAAAAAACGTTTTGCCCAGTGTAAGTAACAACTGATAGCGACAACTCAAAGGGCATGGTGTACCACTGAAACGAATAAAGTCAAATTGCATAATTATTACAGTCCTCGATTAAGGAAAAGTCAGGAAATCAGCAATTCGCAGGTCCATGTCACTTCCGTGCAGTTCGTCTGAAAATTTACAGAGTAATTCAATTTAAGGTGGAAGGCAAATTTTCGTATTTAACTTTCGTGTTGGTCCATAGTAAATCGGGATGTAGACGTTTGCAGAGAAAGAATTACGTACAAAGTATAGACTACAGAGTGTGTTATAAGGGAGTCTCTGTCGCACAGGAAGTACAAGTGTGTATAGATAACATCACATAATCTTTACCTTGTAACCCTTTAATTACCCGCCAAAGGAATTACACATGGACAAACCAGGAAAAAACCACTTACTTTGACTATACTTAAACTGTAGTCTATTCTATTTATAAGAGATTGATGTGTTAAACGTAAACTACAAATCAAAGAAGTTTCCTTTAACTGTTATTAACAGCTTCTCAGCTTACTTAACCATTAACAACGACCCGCTTCTGTCCGTATGCGTCTCGCGTCCATAGTTGCATCCAGGGTTGCAAAGTATATCGCCACATTTAAAGTACGTCAATATAAAAATGTGCCATAACTTTAGTGTCATATGGACTTTACTGTAACCGGCAAAAACGGGTTAAGGATACGCTTTAATTCGACGTAGAGAGTTTCATATCCAAAGTCCATATTAAAATAGTTGTTTGAGAGATGCCTGTTGCCTGTAGGTATAATGGGGAAGAGGAAGTAGCTTGTTTACATTTCTTCTTCAAAAGTACACAGAGTGTCTCTTGAAGCTTGTTGAAGTTTGCTCGGCAATAAACAATCAGATATGTATTTGCTCATATCCACAGAGTTAGAGATTTAATATTTTTAGAATGCTAAAACTGTTCAAAGGAGAATCAAATTGTACGGAAATTGTATGTAGTTGTACATTGTTGTACAAATAGTATCTAATTGGAAACCGTATCCTTACATAGAATATCTTGGGAAACTGTAATGTTTGTTATGGTAACAGGGTGGGGGTCCAGTCCCAGTTTGTTCAAAATAAGCATATTCTCACAGATATTTACTGTTGAACATGCATGACTGTAGTGTGGCATTTCATGCTTTCTGTTTCGAAATTGGTGGACTTTTCCCGCCACAAAAGGATGGAGATTAAGTTCAAAATCTCTGCAAAATTGCGAATGGGTTGAGTTTTGTAGACTAAGCAGGGAAGCAGGAAGTAGGAGGTTTCAGGGGACTGGATGAAGAGGTACAGCAGCAGAGACAAGTCATTTTCACCCTGACTGGACTCAAATTAACGCAGGTCAATTGTTAAGATTACCGACCCACTCTGCTGTTGATCCCGTTTCCGTAATTACAAGTACACGAAGTGAGATGGTGCAATACAGCTTCATTTGTACCTGAACAAACTTCCTGCGTTTCCTGGAAATAACTTCACAAATAGTGTGTGGGACTTTATTCTACAGTTAGATCGTAAAATTTTACAGATGAAATAAAGCCCATAAGATATTGAGGTTCAAACGCCTGCCGAAATCAATTTTGATATACAATCAAATGTTCAACAAAGTAATTTCTACACATAATCTCCTCGCGATAAGGTTATCTTAATGCCGCTGTAAGCTGCAAAGTGAACTATTTTAATTGCTTGCTTATCCGTAATCAGATGTGATGTTAAATCACTGACGTAGCGGGTTTCTTTCCGTTTGATACAGAGTACCTCACTCAATAAGCCTTGGAGATAGGAAAAATGTGCTCCATGAAATTAAGTTGTGTGCATGTTCATCAAGATAAGGGGCCAGTGTTAAATGTAATCAGGATTTGGACACTTTATTCAGCTGTGTGAAGCTGTCATGTAAGGCCATGGTGAGGTGAAGGCCTGCCTGTTAGGTTACATGTCCAAAGTTGTCGAGGCAGAAAATGCACTTCACTTGTCTGTCTGAAGTGTTCATTACCTTACAGACACATCCATGACGATAAAACAGTGGGCTGTTTGGAAGAAGGATGTTTGGAAGAAGGATGCGCAGGATCAACCTGCACATCCATAATTTTCAATGGTAATAAAAGAGTATTCTTGTGCAGGCATTGTAATGTTTCGTCAACAAAAACAACGCCCACCCACCCCCACGAGTAAATATTTTGAGAAGTTGTATTTAGCTCACACTAAAGGTAGGTTCCTATTCCAATGAAGAAAGATTAAGTTCAAAAGTTATTTGAAATGAAATGACGCTGATAATGATGAATTTTATATTGGCTAATATTTTACTCTGATTTGGAAAGCAAGAAAGTGCGGTGAAGATATAATCAAAAAGTTTGCACCATTAACTATGTAAATGTGACATTTTTGACATGTTATGCGAGAGGAGCTGCTTTTTAAGGTATTACAGGTCTGCCCCGATAAGCATTATGTCTGAAAGGATTTCAACGTTCACCTAAACAGGTTCACCTAAATATTATCGACAAGAAGGGGTCATATTTAATGTACAAGAGACAATAAGGGGTGATCTCGAGTTATTTTTCTATGGAGATAGTATCTCAGCTATTGCCAAATGGGGAGAAATGCCTTTCGCTTAAAAGTGCTACATTATCCACCTTTGGTGACAGAATTAGGTAGTAAATTACAGTGGCAGACAAATGGTTATTGAATTAAATAATGGCGTAAACTACATGTGGATATCCAAGCTAATCTGAAGCGATTTCTTATCAATTAATGATTGTCGGTCAGTGTTTTAATGTGGAATGTGATATTACAGCAAGTACATATCTTTATATTTTTTTTCAAAACTGGTTGCCTGAAAATAGCGTCAAATTTAATTAAATCGTGCCAACAACTGCCATCAATTTATGCATTGCAGAACAGAACAACATTCCAGAGTTAAATATTTTTAGTTGTGAACGTATTTCAGAAGTTCATGGTAATTTGAAAATAGAGAAAAACTCTTTTTACTACAAACATTTTTCTCATTTTACAAAGAACACCTGTGCATATTATGGTTATTATTATTTAGCATTTTGTAGGCAGGTAAATAAGAAAAAGAGAAGGGTGGTTCCCATCGTTTAGGGGAACAATACAAAACCTTTCAATGTCTTGGCATTGAAGTATAACCTAGGAACGCAAATGGCAGGGGTATTTAATTTGAAATAAAGCTGGCAGATATGCGAATTAAAAGTGAAAACAAAAAGATGGTGGGTTTGTGTAAGTAAAGTAGGCAGTGTGGGTGAATGCGCAGGTAACCTCAGAAAAATAGGGCCTTTAGAATTGAAAAGGTCTTACAATTGTAATGTATACACTTACGCTTTTTGCGATGCGAAGTTTCTTTTGTGTGCAAAGGTCTCAGTTTGAAGGAATTCAGTTTAAGCCTATCAAATGATTTAGTCTTCCAGGTGCGTTTGTTCTCAAAAATATGAAAAGGAGGATCAAACTTCAATGTATTCATTTCAATCGGTTTAGTCGAAAGAGATGTGAGAAGGACGGATGACTGGTGACCGTGCAAACCATAGCTTATCCGGTTCTGTTTTTATTCCCTTTAGTAGTGGTCATCCTTTACCATTCATGTCAAGTGACCTCGACCAACAGCCATTGTGGGCTGTGTGTATTTGTGGTCACTTTCTCAATACACGGCCAGTTATTCTTCTCAAACAAAATGCAGGAAGTCCATCATGGGCTCGACAAGTTTACAAAGATTTTACTTTATATGATGATAATGAGAGGGTATATATCTATACAGATGGTAATTATCAACTGCTATTAGCACTTTAAGTCTTGCTTCGTTAGACGGAAAGTACCCTAGAGCACCAGGGACTACTTTGTTAAATTTGTTAAGGGGAAACCTTATTAGACCCTTTAAACAAACATCCATCAGCAAATGTCGAGAAATTTTCGGGCACGATTGCTACCAAGTTGAATTGAGGAATTTTACGATTTTGTTGTTCTCGACCATTTACAACACTTTTTATCTTCCGTGTTCTGTCCGAAGGTTTCGTATTTCGATCACGTAAACGTTTCTTACAGTTAAATGTTAGTGATTTCGGACTGGCTGGACCCATATTCCGATACATAGTACTATTATTTCAATATTACATAGATAAGACATATTTATTTTCAACTGTAACGATAGTGTGTAGTGGGTTTTTATCAGATTATTGCCGGCACCTGCATTTTATTGAGTGCAATTTTAATTCCATAGAGTCGGTGATATTACCTCTCAACTTGAAATACGAAAGCTTCTCAGTGTCAGATCATAAAATCAAATACTCTAAAGGCTAAAGTACGTACAAGTACTTCCATACAAGGTGGTTTTGGCGGGAAAGTGTCCGATTATAATCTTATTGACAAATGCTCTTTGAATGAATATTAAGCAAATATTTTGCACCGCACCAAGGGCCCTGGAATAGATATCTTTTATTACTACAAGTTGTCTTTCCTTTACTGCCTTTTGCTTACAACTTGAGCTGTAAAAAGCGTGAGAAATCTTGTGGTTTCATGCGACCCAGTACAATACAGGAAGGGAACATACTACATAATACTATCGGTTGATATCGCATCTTTAGAAATTACACAAGGCTATGCTATGGCTTTTGTGGCCCTGTAAAAGAAAACTCCCTGTTGGGATTCAGGGATCGACATTTACTTTGGGAAATTACCTAGTTTTAAGCTTTCGGGTATATTTAAAAGGCTGTGTGCGGCGTCTTTACGACAATTAAAGATAATGGTCCTATTTGCCCCTTCTGATTCCACAAGAAGACAAGATTTGGGTTTTTCAGTTGCTTGCGGTTGATTTGTGTTGCCAGAATACTCACTGTGACAGTTACTACTTTATCTGTTAAGTAAATAACAGTTCATTACATAAATGATTCGGACATATCAGCTTGCCCTCTGACCTTGCCTTAATCCTAATTTGATTAAGAAAATCCCTCTTGACAGGCCCATGCGATGACATTTCAACAATAGTTTCGGCGCCAAGCTTGCTTCTACAATAAATGTGCACAAATATTTGTTCATCTCACAGTCTTAAAGGTAGTCCGTGATTTTAACGGTTTTAATTTCACTTGCAATATGCTGATAATTCTTTTGACTGAATGAACAGCGTCGTAAAACGTGTTGAAAAGTTGGTCGAGCTATATTTGTGCCAGCTAATGCCTAAACCAAAGAAAGTCCATCATGACGTGTTGATCTAGGAATGAAATCACCTGTGTGCAAGATATATGCGATAGGTCAAGGGAGTCGCCCATTATGTAATGCCTGATATGACAAGGTAAAATGAGGGCATCTCGTGCCCTCTGATATGGATTGGAATGTCAGAGATAGGTACCCAGAATTTTGATTGTGTTGCTAAGCAACCAGCTAAAAGATGTAAGGTATCGTGCGGATTGGGTTGCCAGTGTTTAGGTGTACCCCTGAACCACAGCGTCTCTCCTTGGGGTACAAATTTCGTTTCTAGGAATGAGTGGGGTTTTTTTCGCAAATAATTAGGTCAGGCAGCACCAATTTAATTATTTGCGTTTAATCATTTAAATAACTTACTTTATTAGTTGACCAACATAACGGTGGCCTGTTTTTCAAAAGCAAATCTGCATTGCCGAGCGGGGTACCACTGGATGCCGTAGATTGTATTTCGAGCAGAAGGTGTACCTAAAGGCATACCCTCGCGTGTTCGTACTCAGTGTTTCGCCTACCGATCATCAATTTACCAACTTGAACTAGATTTGTGATTTATGAAAACAACAGTAAAATATGCCAGATGAAAGCAATGCAGAATTTTCAGTGACTTTTAATTTTGCATTTTATCGCAATTATTAATGGGTTTTTAACGGCAAAAAGCACCTGAAGACTCGGGCTGTTTACATAACGCAAAATGATAAACGATATTGGACGTGGAAATATTGCATCAAGTGTAACCTTCAAATTTTAAGAAAAAGTACAACGAACTTCTCTCGTTTACGTCAACGAGTCAAAAGTTTCAAGGTAATAGGTACTGATGTTTTTTAACAGTATGTTAGAGCTGTATAACTAAACACACTGTTTTGTACCTGGGCAAGCCATTCAAGTGTAAGAAACAGTTGCTTCTTCATGTTTACCTCCGTGCAGCTTTGATCCTATTTTTCAACATTGTTCTTGTTTTTCCGGAACAGATAAAAAGATAAAAAAAATCACTGTTTTAAAGATCATCTTGAATTTTCAATTAATTTGATAATGACTTATCCGCCAAGATCAATGTTTTCGTTTTAAAAGTTCAGCAAATGCATCCAGTTCCTGAATTCTTCTCAAAATGTTGGTTTCTAATCACAATCAGGTAGTAAATTCTGGTAGAAATGCTAACAGTGGTGCAACATAGCTTTAGTGGCTCTTGCAGACTTGATTTATCTGTCAGAACAATTTCAGTGCTTTTCAGAACACAGTGATTACTTTCTTAGGTCCGGACTACCGTCTAAAGAATCGGAAGAAAGAGTGGGAGAGAAAAGGATGCTTTGCCCATCCATCGTTGAATGTGAATACAGTAGCAGCTAAGTGAGATCACTGCAGGGCGAAGACGAAGTCATTCACATGTAACATACCACAGCAGTACTTGTGGTCAATACCTTATGTGGGAGATGCCACTTTAAAGCGACCTTTGTAGGTTAACGCCGAAGGAAGGACAAATGACGGATATTTATCAAGCTGCTTGTTAATAGGGACGTTTAGCTTCAGGTAACGTGGTGCATGACGTGACCTGAAACGTGGTTTTAGCAGGTTTTCACGTCAG
>JBCAUI010531206.1:0-11311 GCA_038406195.1 Haplosyllis anthogorgicola | reverse complement strand
GCACAGTTTACACGCTGTGTTGTCTAATGTATCACTGTATGAATGTGGAGGACATGTGTGACACGTATCATCCGTAGCGTTATATCCGTATCCGTAATCACAAACTGAAACAGGGAAAGGTCTCAAAATTTAAAACAATGTAAAAAGATGAAATTTAGAAACAATAGGTTATCGACCCATCATAAATTATACTGAGTGCCAAATATCTGGATAAGACCAAGGAATGTATCTTACAGCATTGATCTTGAGATAGAGATCCTTCTGACGACGTGTTTCTACCCGGAGGACATTGCTCGCACATATCCAGTGTGTAGTTTCCCTTGTAGTAGCCAAGTTTACAGTCCATACATGTTCCGTTCACGGATTCTTGTCCGGGAGGACAAACTAAACAAATTATTTGGATAATATTAATTAATCGATAGAAAGAGTATTCTTACATTTTCTGCCTTTGTTCACTCAGAACACGTTTGGAACTACTCTTACTTGTAAATGTAATGTTTACCAAACATTTAGACTAGTGAAATCTCGTTTTTAAATAGAATGTTAAAAATAAAATATGAAATATTAATTAAATAGAATGAAATTAACAGCAGTATGGAATACATACCACACTGGGACAGCAATGTAGAGCCTTGATGTTCAGTTATGTAGTTACTGGGACATGAGTCACAGGCGTCATCACCAGGATTCTCCTTGTAGAAGTTGTTATTACACATTGCGCACATTTCCCCGTCCAGGTAATAACCGGCTTCACACACTGGAAAACATTATTAACCTGGATTAAAGTTTAATGTAAACAATAAATTTATTTATTGGATCTGTGATAGTTACATTAATTGAAATGTCGTTCACGATGAACACATGACTCATCAAAGGTAAAACTCAATTTGAGGCAATTGTCCAACACTTAGATCCACTTCAACTTTGGTACAGTGGCATGGTATAACCAATTCCTAGCAACCTCAGGCCTTTCTTCCTTTCATTCGAAAGACGTAAACAGCATCTCTATTTAGCCAATGAGTTTACAATAAAATTACAGACAACTGAACCAGAATTATATTGACGTGTTGATTATTTTTACAATTTAATTCATCATTATCCTTTACTTACCACAATCTTCGGCTGACGTCGATCCAGGAAACATGTTAACACTGTGTGGATCAAGATCTGAACATAGCACACAAGCTGTATCGTCTAGAAGGTTCTTGAACGTGTTCGCTGGACATTCGTAACAAGAATCACTTGTGGCATTATATCCGTACCCAAGATCACAAACTGTGAGTCAAATATTAATAGAATTAAAGAATAAATAAATAAGGTTGGCGCTTTATAATTATTGAAGTTTTCATTCATTTTTGGAAACATGAGAGGCGGTTCTCTAGTACATAAGATAAGCGTACGGTAAATAAGGTCGTTTTCAAATTAAATGTGTATAAGGAATATTGGACTGAACTATCAAGAAGATCAGAGGATGAAATGTCCGGTTAAGACTTCATTTTGAGAACAATAGGTGCTTTTATCTAAGTCAAAGACACAGCATGGGATCCCATTGACGCAAAATGAAATCCATTTCAGGAGATGCACTTGATTGATTAATTATTTCTTTACTTGAAACATCTTTTTACAATGCACAAAACTAGCGCTATCAATTGCGATATTTACTTACAACATTCGCTTTCTAGCTTGCTAGTTTCTGACGAGGTATTTCTTCCAAATCCACAATATTCACACGAATCCCGGCTGAATGTATTGCCGAAATAACCTCGCTCACAAGCTGTACAAAAACCTTCAACAGGCTCATCTCCTGGTCTGCAAACTAAAAGAGGTCAAGAAATAATATTATTTAATCATCAGCTAGATGTATCAAATGTGTAAACACGACAACACGATTTACTTTTGCTTTACTTTTTCAAACATGTCTAGATGTTTGAGAGAAGAAGTACCAGTGTACCAGTGTACTAAAGTTGTCAATGTGTTGGTGTTCTCCCTATATTTTACGATTATTCTCAAACAGATATTTACCACAGTCAGTTTCCAACGTGGAACCATCAAATTGAGTGATATAATTGTTATCACAAGGAGTGCAAGCTTGATTGCCTGATAACGTCTTGTAAGAGTTGTGATAACACTTGGTACAATTACCACCATCAGGACTGAAGTATCCGGGTATGCAAACTGTAATTAAACCAAATTATTGTCACAAAAAGTACGTCTCTAGATGTGGACAGAAGAGGAGCACGCATCACATACGATGTGCGCTATGAAAAAAATAAAAGTGATCGAGTCAAAACCAAGGGCAGTTTAGATTTCCAATTAATATTGATGATTCAGAAGAGAAGATCAAGGGAAGAAAGAGAAGTGTAGTCGTTTACAACAGATCTATCCCATGCCCACAAGAAACCAACACCATGCAAAAAGCATTGCTTCAACATTATTACATCAATCCTTTGCCAATAGAATTTTTTTTAACACAGATAATTGTCATGTTATTGTGGACAAAAGGCAAAGCACTACGGAAAATGTAAAAAGACTGATTTGCATGCGTTGTAAAACTCACATGTTTGCAGGTGTATGTGTCAAAGCATTAAAATATAAAAATGCAGAATTCAAGTTAAAGACATTTAAAATTTATATCAAATTCACGAGATTCACAAGATTCAACAGTCTTTAAAATACATGTGCTATTTCAATGTACAGTGAATTGAAGAGAAAAAGAATGATTTTGTAAATTTCATAACATTTTGGTCACGCGAAATTATCACACATTAACAATTTAAAAACTAACTTAATTCCCACGTTGTTGGGTAGAATAATTGATAGTATGGAGAGGGAGGTATACATGTTATAATTTACATACCACAATCTGATTCGAGCCTTGAGCCTGTATTAGGATTGACGGTGTTGTTAGGACACGGAATACACGCTGTATCAGACAGAGTTGGTTTGTACGTGTTCGGTCCGCATATCTGGCACACTCCCCTAACATCTCCAAACCCTTCAGAACACACTGAAACGAAAGTAGTCTACATTAATAATGGTTTCTAATGCAGTTATTGACAGTTATTGACAGTTATTGCAGTTACAGTTATTGAGTAAATTGCACAGAATATCTGCGACATTATCTTATTTCTGAATAGGTTCCAAGTTCAATAGCACTTGTCTGAGTGCGATGCAAAAACTGTGTTTATTTTGTCTCCATGTGGAACCAACACAAGTGGTTTGACCAAGTTACAATTCCTATTGATTTCTGTTTGTGTAAGGGCCCCATCCTATCATTTATAAAAGCTAATGACCTTTGTACTAAAGAATAGAATAACCTCTATTATAACCCATAGCCAAATTTGTTTTTATTACTAATATGTGTCTACTTTCACAATTGTGACAATTGATCACTGAATATGTAAGTTAAAGAGGATCACGAGTAAGATACTTATGGCGTTAAAATACATGTCTCAAAACTATGTTACGAAACTGAAAATAAATTTGAATTACATAGTTCGTATTGTCTGTGAAGGCAAAATTAGTCAGCACAGCACAACAGTGAAACCCTTATGAGCTTTGAAACAACAGAATTTCACGTTCTTCCTTTATACACATTTGTGGAACACGTGGATTTCCTTTGTTCTCAAACATACCCAAGTTTACTGAGATCACAGGAACTGCATGAAGAGGGTCGAAATTTCGAATAGACTTTATGACTTTTGTAATATATTTGAAATCACACTTACAACAGTCGTTTAGTTCACGGCTTCCTACATCAGATGTGTTTCTGTTCGATTCGCAAGGTTCACAGGGCAGAATTGTCTGGTTTATCTTAATAAATCCTCTTTCGCACGCTGTGCAAATGCTATCTATGGGTTCCATACCATAGTCACATACTGCGCATAGAATATAGCAAATGTTTGTGTAAAACTATATAAATAGCGGAGTTTATCAATTTTACCAACGACAATCACATTTGTGTTATCAATTGTGAACGCAAAGTACATTGAATAGAAGAAGAACCACACATTTAAAAGCAACAAGAAGTACATATCATTATTAGCAGTACAAGATAAAAAAATGGTATATTACATTTAAACTAAACTAATTATTCTTTATTCTTTTCACAATTTCATTGTTGGTTCAACAATTAATGAAAATGCACTTCATCGACTGACACAAGAGTTCAAATTGGAAACAACTGGAAACACTGAGATATCGAGACATAAAACGACGCAGTTGTTCTCAAATTGAAATAATATTTCTCACATGGTTTCCTTATAAATTGGCTACAGATGAAGTTCCACTTTCATTGAAAAACCGCAAGCACATTCAGAACTTACCACATTGACTCAAACTAACAGATCCATTTTGTAAGGTGATCAAGTTGTGAGGGCATGGTTGACATGGGTCATTTGTTATCGTATCACTGTAAGTATTCATCGGGCACATAACGCATAGATCTACGTTATCAGCTTCATAATAGCCCTCAATACATTCTACAAGAGATTGAAACAACACTATTATTTACTTTTGAAATAAAAATAGAAGATCATAGATTGGCCTTTTTAGCACCTTCAGCATTTAATTAACATATCTACAGTAGAAAAAATTCACTCAGCGGTTTCACTCCGCTAGTATAACATTTTTAATGACATAAGTATTTACACACCACAGTCGTTTTCGTCGATTGATCCTATATTGGAGTTAACTGAATGCTCGAGACAGGCAGTACAAGCTGTATCTTCCAATGTCTCCTTGTATGTGTTTGTTCCACATTCATAGCAAGACGTTCCATTGAACCCGAATCCAGGAATACACACTGAAACCAGTTGTAATTTGAATTGTATTATGCCGCTACAAGACCACATTCGATTTAATGGCAAGATTTCCTGTTCTCAGGTGTCGACTAAATTTGCGGTGTAAATTGTGAAGACCAGTAGTAAATAAAATAAATACTTACAACATTGAGTTACCGCAATGCTTCCAAGATTGATTGTATTTTCGTGCACAGCACACTGATCGCACAAGTTTCTTGAGAAAACACTGGAGTACCATCCGTTTTGACATAGCTCGCATCTTCCCTCAAGAAATTCCTCTCCAGTGTTGCAGGCTAAACAGTAAAAAATAAGTATTTTATGGTCTGATGAAACACTCTACACATATTGTATCTGACCATAGAGAACACTATCAAGTTACTGACCACACTGGCTTTCAGCTATAGATCCTCTATTCTGTGTCTGTAAGTTTTCCGGACATCTAGTGCAGTTCTGATTCCCGATGTTTCCCTTGTGGTGATGCAGTGGACAAGTGTCACATACACTGCTGCTGTTGAGGAAGTGACCCTCGATGCAAACTACAACATTGTTGGGTGTATCATGCAATTTGTCTACTTAAATAGAATTGTTCATATTTTACATTTACAGGAACAAATATTAATTTTGAAGATTTTTGATTTATAGGATGGCGACAAGAACGTTTACCAGCTTCAAAATTACAGAATCAGAATTGTAGATGTGGCAACAAAATTCCAAAACACTCAAAATCAACTCCAGTATGTACAAAGAATAAAACTTTGCCACAAGCACAAAAACAACTATTCTACATTATCTCAACCGAGTGTCACAAAAAGATGCAAAAGCCAGTATTTTAAAGTTTTCACACTCATACGAGAAATATTATGCTATGCTAAACTATTTGTGACTTATTTTTCTACACTTAATATCTTAACATCAGGAAAACACACCTGCAAGTCTTCCAGTTCCTTCTTCTGATACGTCTGTCTTCAGCAGCTAGTAAACTGCACTCTCATCACCAGGTAAATGCATTCTCAAAACCTTGGTTTGTTCAATTTGAAAGACATCCTCAAATTGCCTATTTCTCTGGTGATCTTTCAAGAAGATCACATTTATAACTATTTTTGGATTCAACGACAAAGGATTGATTCTGGGATCATTGTTATTATGTTAACAGACAGATGGATAAATTTTAAGGCAGCAAGCATAATATTCAAATAAAACAGATATACTAAAAAGCAAGAGATAAATTCTTAAATCTAAGAGGTGACGAGATAAAGATATTCTCGAGATTAGTAAGCCTAAGATAAATAACTTTAAGTGTAGTATAAATACTTAAAATAAGCATGTTGTGTGCATGATTTAAAGAAAAAATGTTTTGTCCGTATAACATAGATCTATTCTGGAATACTTGAATGAATAGTTGTCTTGTGCTGATCAAATATAAATGTATTCTGGATTTCATACCACATGCGTCAGAAGTCGTTGATCCGGTATTTGGATTCACAGTGGAAGGATCGAAGCTGACACATGTCAGACACCTTTCATTTCCCAGGAAGTCTGAATACGTATCTTCTGGACACTCCTGACATGTGGTGTTACTATCTCTTTCTTCATATCCAGGTTTGCATACTGAAAACGCCCAAGAACAATAAATATCAAAATGCCATTCTTCTATTCAGGACAAATTTTTCTTTCATTTGTAAATGTTCTAAACCGAAAACCTCTAATTACATGCTGTGGCTTTGACTCAGACAAAAGCCCCCATTGTTCCCAAAATAAAGGGCTTTAACTAGACATTTCATCCTCTGAAGAGTATATTTTCTGCTTTCCTAGCTAAAAGAATAATTTCATAATTTATTATCTCTGTTATTAAAAGACTAGCTTAGGTGATTCTAACATTATATTATTTAAAGGATAAATGGCACATAACAAGGGATTCTTTTATTTTCAACTTAGGTAACATTAACAAATGCAGTGACTCACAGCAAAGTAGCTCATCAATTGTGCCTTCTTCGGTGGTATCTCTCATGTATCCACATTCAATACAATTGCCAAACCCAAATGTGCCTTTTGTAAATCCCCTGTTACAGGGTGCGCAGGTGCCATCTAAGGCGCCTTCCATTCCAAAGTCGCAACCTAGAATCATTGGATTGATAACATTATTTCTTCCGGATAATGTCGCAGACAAAAACATACAATTTGTAGCCTTATATTTAACATTTAGGAGGACATTACAGTAATTAATTACATATAATTAAATGTTAAAAAGATCTAATGAGCACTTATGCTCACATCGGGTGACTAACCTATGTTATATATTATTAAACAATGGTCATAAGTGTAGAAGTATAGACTACATAGTTACATTGAACAGAACGTTTATGAACGAAAATATGTAGAGGATTGAAGTATCTCATGAGCGGAGAACTTTTCAAAACGAAATCTTAGATTCTTTCTCAAAGAAAAAGTAGCGATAGTTTGAATTAACTGTCCGTTTTTTATACTTAGCCATTACCCTTTTCTATCTTGAATTTAAAAAAACCGACAAATTAGGTGACACCATATGACTCTTTCATCTCGTGAAAAAATTCCTAACTTAAGTTATCCTTTCCTAAGTTATCCAAAGATGCATTGCGTACTGCTTACCACACAGGTCTTCGGAAGTTGATCCGGGGAACTGTGTTGTGGATCCTGTTGTGCGACCATCCGTGCAGGCCAAACAGGCTTCATTCCCTTCCCAGTCTTTGTAGTAACCAGCCATACAAGGTTTACATACACCGTCTCTCAGTTCAAACCCACGGACGCAAACTGTAGGTAACAAAAGATACGAATAGGCATTGTTGTGAAATTCTGAAATCGCTTATGAAGTGTAAAGAAACAGCCATACACCCGCATATCTATTGAATTGACATTTTATAATTGTAGCCACGCTCTTTTGCCTTTCACCCCCATCAAGACACTCACTTTTCCTCGCCCTGCCAACCCTCCACTACTACCATACTTAACCGATCCCACTCCTTCACTCCAACACCACTCAATCTATTGTCCTCTTCAGTGGAGGATTCAATATTTCTCTATGAAGGAGGCAGAAACTTATAATTTTTTCATTGGCAGATCCAGGGAGGGGGCGCCAGAGGCATTGACGGATCCAGGGGGGACGCTGGAGGCGCGCACCCCCTCCCCTACAACCGGAAATTGTTTCATTTTCATGCAGTTTTTGCAGATTTTAGCCCATTTTTTAAAAGTGTTTTTTGAGGTTTTTGGGTTAACGCCCCCCTCCTACGGAAAATCCTGGATCCGGGCCTGAGAGGCGCCAATGTTGTAGATCCCCCAATGTTTTGACATTAAAATTTCACATTTTCTAGCAAAAACTCTGAAAATGAAGAAACTTGAGAGTGATGGAAAAAACAAGAAACAAGAAGATGACACTTTTCAACATGGAGTACGGTCGCATGACGCACTACGCAAAGCCAAGTCCACACAAACACAAACGCGTCTGATTCTAGTCCGTCTTGTTTGCACAGTTTAGGAAAAAAGCGCGCGAAAACTGGACATGCTGATTTTTTACCATGTTAATCGTTTTGACAGGTAAGTCAAAGTATTGATAATTTTATTGTTAACGCAATGGCCTTCACATTTTTATTGTGTTGATCTTTTATCCATGTCAATAAGGTCACCATTTGTCGCAGTAGTTAATGAAATAAATCAAAATGTGAACAATGTCGATATTGACTTTGATGCTACTCGTTTTGTCGAGGAATCAGTCCTGTCCGATTCGCGGCCTCAACGAAAACATGTCAATAAACGTCCGGCAACTCGGGTATGAGCAGTCACAAGCATGGTGACACAGTAAACGGTAAACGGATTCCTAGTGAAACAAATCATCTTAGGGTCATTTCCGGGTCAAATGATTGCCCTTTTCCGGACCCTACTTTGGGTCCCCGGTCTAAAAGAAATAAAGAGAAAAAAGTGCAGTGCAAGAAATCCTGTTCAGTTAGCAAGAACCAGTGTCACTTACCACAGTGTTCATCAAGAGTTGAAGCTAGATTTAGAGTTGTGGTGTTCTCGGAACAGGAATCACATCCTTCAGGCTTGTCTCCCTCATCGACCTTAATGGTGCTTTTCCCGCATGGCTGGCATTCCACAGTGTCGTTACGATAGTATCCAGGGATGCAATCTTTAGAATAAAAAAGGACTAATGATGTGTGTAAAAAAATTATTTTACCACTCAGTTAGGCTTCGCTTAATGGGGGATGAAGGAAAGTGGAAAATTCTATGTAGACTTGTTCTTAAAATTTATTTTGTTACAATTATTATTGCGCACAAAAGGCCTTATTGGAAGGCCTTAGTTTTGAGCAATAATTTAGCAATAATGTACAACGGCATTTTTTAAAATCATTTGAACTACATTGTACTGGCAGGATTTTATAAGTGTGGCGATCGGAAAAAAATAAAATAAAAATTTGTAGTTTTTCCTGACAATCTTATGACATAACTTGTTACAATGGCAAAATATTGCACATTTCATCCTCAAATGAGACTTTTATAAATTCCGATTTCAAAGTGCGGAGAGAAATGAAATGCAAACAATTGAATTTAAAAAGGCTTATACATTTATTAATAAGAAGTAAACAAAGAAAAGTTCGTACAGCAGTCTGCAGATGTGTATCCTTGACCGGGAGTAGTCTCGTTGCCTGGGCAACTGGCACAGCCCGTGGAGTTACCCTTCGCATCCTTCGTGGTTCCCTTTTCACAGATACTGCATTGTCTCGGAAGGGTGTCTCCAACCGAGGTCTGTTCGTATCCTCGATCACAAACTAAAAACACAAAACATGAAAAGAATCCATAGAAATAACAAGTAGTAGTGCTCCAGTAAACATGTATTTTTGAAATAATTTTTTGTTTTGGGCTTGTGTTATCACATGGGCGTTTGTGGCTTGAAGGAGTTATGGAAAAAAGTCTACTGCGCGTTTCCAAGACCATCAACGCTTGTGCAGTGAAAGTACTTGAGGTTTCTCCTAATTAAACTTTTTGTCAGATATGTCAGATTTGATAGATTTTGGAATTGAAATAAAGGAGTTCGCGTGCTGTTTCTAATTGCAATTAAATTACGTATCATAACTTCTATTTACAAAAAACACGATTTGGTGTATTTTTTAAATTTGTACTGAAACTAGCAAAATAATTAGACCTACCAAATCTGTCAGATCTGGCAAAGAACAAACTTGGGAAAAACCTCGATTGGCATTGATGTGGTTGGTTAAGCCAATGACGTGACCGTTAAAAATGTGCGTTTACATTAATGGCACATGCCTTGATGCTTGTAAAAAAAAAAAACTAGCCGTAATTGATACAACTTATCTCGGTAAAATGGTCGTTTGACTCCTGCGTTTTGTTGATGCAAGGCTAATTTAGGGATGGAATAATTACCTGCACTAATAATTAGGGATCAATACAAGATGTTATCGGCAATTACCAATCAATTACCGTATAAAGGATAGGAACTCTGTCCTTTATTGTAACTACATTTTTATTGGCTAAACAAAACATACGTCTCTTGACATGCAAAGTGTATGTACAAGATAAAAGTGAAACCTCGTTACAATTGCAGCTCCTGTGGTTAATTTCTGTCCTTATTACAGTTTACAGTTTGTATATTTTTATTGACTCTGGTTTATCTTTCGCTAAAATCATGTTTCTCAGGGTTACTGAATAGGTTAGATACTATGGCCGTTTTTCTCTCAGGGTCGAACAATTTTTTGTTGTTGTTTGTGTGACTTATTCCGGCGTTACGTCCGATTACACCAACACTATGTGAGTGTTCAGGCTAAATGAGTATGCTACAACACGCTCTATTCTTTTGCACCCAGCGGTACTCGGCTAATTTGGCTTGTTGTTGTACTTTTCGTGCCCTCTAGCTAGATTACATATAGTTGATCCTCGCAATTTAGCCACAATGCTTTGGCAGGAATTTAAGAATTAAATTATTAAAAAACACAGTTCTAGGAGCTAACAACTGCTTTGGTGTTCTCCCAAGGTTACGATATCAAAACTGTGATGAAATATTTAACCGCGCTTTTGTATTTGTTTTGTGTCTATCACAGGAAGTTTAAAATATTAAATGACAAATTAATATAAATTTACAGCGTTATGTTGTTACCAGAAAGATTGATTTAATGATGAAGGATTTATGTAAAGGCAATCAAATCAAGAAATGAACAGCGTAGTCACCGTTTCATCACAATGAATTCCTATGAGGATGATTTTATTAACGAGACACAAGTAATGAAATTCAATCCAGACTAATTTTGAATTTCTTCCTGGGAATTGGACCACACTGGTCCTGATCTAACATTGTAAATTTATTTAAAATTGATGAGGTTCCCGTTAGTTTCCACATACACATGGAAGATTCCATACACATACGTTGGAATGAGACAAAGAATCTGTTTCCACACAACTATTTATTTCTACAAGTCTACAGAGATACATGTGGTCATCTCAACTGCTAACTTAGTACTGATGCTTGC
>JBCAUI010531195.1:0-11311 GCA_038406195.1 Haplosyllis anthogorgicola | reverse complement strand
CATGTACATACGTTCAGCACTCAATAAAACAGTCTAAGGCAATACCGCTCGTGTCTTATTATTTCACCCTTAGACATAGACGAACATTAAATACATACTACTGTCCCACAGTTTTAGGGAGGGACGGATATTACAATTTACACCAAGCAGGACTACTGTTTGGAATGCGAACTTTTTTCACTTGTCGAAAGGTGGTTTCTTGAATGCCATTAGAAATGAACGGTAAAAAAGGGATGAAACTGGCTGCTTTCTGAGACCATGCAAACTTGTGCTGTGTTTTTCACGTGAATACAAGCACGTTGCCCTCAAGGTGTGCTAATATCACGATCAAATCTTCAAAGAAAGACGTAACTTTTGAAATGAAAACTTGACAAAATACAATAAATTTAATTCAACGTTCTTAAGGTCACAGAACGACATAACGTGCCAACAAAACAGTAGACATTTATTTCCTTGGAAAATAATAATATCTTTAATCCCGTGCCGTTTCTTCCAGTGCACAGAAACTGTCACAAGATGTCTGGAGAGATTGCCCTTACTTAGCCCAGAGGTGACTCGCAGATTACCAGACATGCAAACAAGCAAAGTGTTTCCCGTAATTAAATCTTGTGGGTCAATAAAGGTGCGCTTTTAGTTACAACATCCCAATAAACACCAGCAAACTACATTAGGCTGTGTACTGCCCCATGAGAACAAGGAGAGAGACTTCACTTTCTTTTAGCATATTTAATGTTGGTAAGTTGTATTCCTTTAGTAGGGGATCATATAATTCAGGGTTAATGCATGGTGGACCAAGTTACTTTCAAGGTTTATCAGGATGTATGCATTATTTGAGCGAATACACAGGTTTAATAAAATGAACGTTCGAAATTTTGCAAATTTTGCATTGCAAAGCATTCAAACGATTCTCAACTCTTTACGTTTGACAGCAGAAGAACGTTTTCCGACATGTAGATTTAGTGACTAATCTCTGCTATTAATGTAACGCAATAGAAATTACAACAATTCTACGCACCTGATCGTTCCACGCAGATATGCAATAAAGAGAATCGTCTTCTTCTAATAAATGTAACGTTTGGCTGAAGTAACTGCAAATAAAACAAAAACAATATTTTAAAATATTATAAAGTTTCCTCATGAACTGCTTAAATTCTGCTCAACTATATCAGGACTATACTGACTACTATCAAAGAAAAATAACAAATTTTACTCACTTGAAAAAATCGGGAGAAATGTCCAAGTCTTCCTCCACTATGATCACATATTGCGCTTCCTAAAATAGAAATAAAAATAGAAAACCATTCAGCTTGAACATTTAACTAAAAAATACCTCTACACTAAAAACTTTGTTTTGGGAGAAGGAAAACACAGAACATCAAGACAGTACAATAAAAGAATGTGATTATCAAAGCTAGAATGTGATTATCAAAGCTAAGTGTGAGCTGATATTGATAAATTGATGAGGCATTCCTTTTGATGAACAACAGTCATAACATCAGATATTCTGACATTGATCTGAGTAACTATTATCAATAGAGAATCAGATATTTCCTTTTTGTCTTTACTCAAGGAACCCTTGGAGGTATTGGTTGTTTTACATTGGGATTGGGTATCAAGCATGGATACCGGAGGTTGATTACCAATTTACGAGAGGATCTAAATTTGCGAAGAGTGGCGAAGGTTTTCGAAGAGTGTCTTTCTATGTCAAGCGCAATTCATCGTTGAAGAAATTTATAGATGAGTGTAGCATACATTTATTTCTCAGTGTGGATCTGATTCACGCAAATGCACGCCCTTATGTAGGCATGGATTTGACTCCAGAAAATCTTTTCTGTTCAATTTACTGTTGGCGATCCTGAGTTGGCCGGCATAGGGGCAATGCCCCTTCCCCAATTTATCATTTTTCCTGCCCCTAGCATTTTTAGGTGGACGTGTGGCAGGGATGGGGGGAAGGGTTGGATTAAGTAATCTTTAATATTTTCTACAGTTTACAATCATGAAATAGTCAAAATCAGGAATTACCATCCAGCTTTGTATACACCTTGCTCACGTATGATCTTCCTTTCTTTACAGTGTTTATCGCCAGCAGCCAAACAACCGCACATCAAACAAGCCGCCCGGTAAAGCACATTACAAGGACAACACACACATGTTTGCTTTGAGAGCATCAATATCTGGCAAATTTAGCTCAAAAGTCAAATTAGTCACCAATGAGGTAACGTTCTCCGGTGTATGTTGCCTTTCCAAGGTTACAATAACTTCCCTACAGCTTAGCAGCAAGTCATGATTGAGCCTCATGCCTAATGGCAACGAGGGTCTATGTATTGGACGAAATCTAGGTTTGTGTTCTGGGCCGCCATTGCAAAAAGGTGACCAGGACCCCCCTCCACCCCACCCCCACCCGGACTGGGGAAAATGCATTTCTGGCCATTTCAGACAGTTCTAGGAACAAGTCGGGGAAGGCTTGAGGGACAGTGCTGTATCAGATCACCTTGTGGAACAATAGAATTTCACGCTGTGCTGTTGGTGAACACAAAAACACAGCGTGTAATTCGTTTGTTCTTAAAATTTCCAAACTAATAAGATTTTCAGGAGCTGTGCCATTCCCTTTCTCTGTGTTTGTTACCATCTCAGTCTCTTCCTTGCAAAATATAGAATTCACGTATTTTAATTTCAATCTTCATTGTCACAATTTAAAATCTAATCAGGTGTATTAAATTTCTCTAAAGCGTTACTCCTTCATGTAGAATTGAGATGTATCACGCTTCCTCACTCTTTGGTCATTTCTCTCATTTCTCCTTATTTTCTTCACATAAATCTCTGCCATTCAAATGATTTGTTTGTTTCTATCATCAGGAAAACTGAAAACAAGACTAAGAAGATCGCCAGACAGTGGATACACAGCGCCAAGAACAAAGGCACGATCAGCTACACGACCTCTAGCGGCGGAACCGGCTCCACGGGCGTGTCTGTGTCGACAAACAAAGTGAGTTGGGTTTCCGCTTTCAGAGAATGAAATTCCTATCAGTTTTGGAACATCAAAAGCACAGCGTGGAATTATATTGTCCCGTCTTTTGTTCTTTACGTTCTCGTTCTCTTTACACACTCTCATAGACTTCCCAAATGACGATTGCTTTTTATTGCCTACACAATTCAAGCGTTGATGAGCTGCAGCCTCAAACTTTCTATCCTTTCACGGTTAACTGATGCACAATATAGACAATTCTTACAGTTACAGAAAGGTAAATGTATTCTGTTCTCTTCCAGGCTGGTGAGGAATCGAAATCTGGAGTGGATGTGGAGAAACCGTCAACCATCTCAACCGGTGCAAGTGACGCTGAAGTCTCAGGTGCATGTGGTGACGTCACAGTGAATAGTGATGACGTCAGTGTCGTCGTCAAATCATAGATGTGATACGGAAACAGATGAATTGAATGGCTACGGAATAGATTGATTTTGCTGTTGGGGGGAGGGGAAGGAAGGGTGGCGGAAGGGAGGAGTTAAAGGAGGGTGGAGGAACCATTTGTCAAGAAGAGTAATATTTCCATCGGACAGAATTTCTTTCCTTTCGATTTTAGAACATAAACAATTGTGTTAAGTCTGGGTGGGTAAACATGCAGGGAAAACGTGTACTACACAGGGTCACACCTTATTCCAATCTTTGTGTGATGGTTTTCGTCGCAAGTTTTAGTTTGTAAACATTTTACTGAAGCTCGCTGTCAGGCCTTGACCTTAACGTCCGTCTTTCCACCAAAACGGACAACATTTCAAAAAGTGTCTGTCAAACAGACGGGCAAAAATCATGTATTTTCTGATTAAACCCTTGCTGTGTGATTGAGGTAAATGAGGACTACATTGATATGATGTCTTTCCATTTGGGGGATAGCAATTTTGTTAAGGTCAAGGCCCGGACCACTGGTACCCTCGTTCTGCATAATCTTCGGGTATTGGCACAGTAGAACTCCCCCCTTCCCGAATGAAATTTGGAGCCATCCCTTTCGGGTATGCATGTTGTTTTCTTCTCAAATCTTTACTCTCCACTCGATGGTCACTCAAGGTTTTTCTTAATTTGTTCCAAGAGAGAATTGGGCTAATTAGCTTAATCCTAGATAACAAATAGAGTTAAGAAAAACTAGCGTGCACACATTTAACTTCCCAACCTGAAACCCGTCCATTTTAGGATGTGGGTTGAAAAATTAAAATGCCCTCACATTAGTTTTTCTTAATTGAATTTGTTATCTAGGATTAGGCTAATTAACCTAATTCTGTCAGAACAAATAAAGAAAAACTTCTACTGATTAAAATGACAACCAAGATTTACATACTATCACATGGCTGTGTAATCTATTTAAGCAAAATTTGTGCATGCAAAACGCGCTGTGACTTTCTATTATACGGTTAAACCTGTCATTTACGACCACCGAGTTTTACGACCACCTGTCATTTGTGACCAGACATTAGAGAACCAAATGATAATCTCCATCCAAATCAACCTGTGTTTTAAGACCACCTGTTATTTACGACCATAAAATTGGTCCCAAAGGGTGGTCGTAAATGACAGGTTTTGCTGCACGCAAAATGGAACATTTTACTGAAAGGGATTGATCGTGAAACCTCGAATAATCTGAAAACGTTTGAGAATGAAAGATTTCTCCGTCTGGTTATAAGAGGTTTTTCTTAATTCGAACTCTAATTCGTCTAATTCATGTAATTAGATAGGATTGGTCACACCATTTTTAGTAAATATAAACAAAATTTAACAATTTTCAGTCAAAATTTACTAATACTGATGAACTAATAATAGTAATCCTACTTAATTTGGTACTTTTTCACTTTCCAATTAAGATGAATTAGACAAATGTGATGAATTAGACAAATTCGAATTTGAATTAGGAAAATTCTCCATTGATTCGCATAAAACTACAGCGTAGATTTCTACTGTTCCAAAATTGGTAGGGTTTTTGCTCTCTGAACTATGAGTTGCTTTATGAAGTAACATGAACAGACTCCTCTTAACACTGGAGTCTGTGATAACTTCATAAACACCTCATTTTAAGATTTAACGGTTAATTTCGTAACAAAAACAATAGGAGTTTTTCTTAATTAGTACTCTAATTTATCCAATTAGATAGGATTCAAATTGACTCATTTCAACAATGATATCTGAATTCAGTACATTCAATGGATGTTATATTGGAATTTTACTGAAATGGATGAATACGGTATGTACTGGATATAGGACCATAACTAAAATTGATATAATTCTACTCCTGTCTAATTGGATACAGTATGATTTAAGTAACTCTAAGTATAATATGGGACGAGAACGTGTCCCCTATTTATGTTTGAGGCATCAGCCGAGGACTGAATAGGGGACACTTTCGAGTCTGCTATTGTCTATAATTTACATGTGGGTCGATTGCTTTTGCTGTAAAAGTGTACACCCTCTACATTTAATGTACACTTTTAACAAAAGAAATCGACCCAGATGTAAATTATTCAATTATCTTTGTATCTTCAAGCTTGAAGCGTACCGCATTTGAGGATACAGGGAGGAAACAGAATACACATCAAATTTCTTTTTGTTTTCCCATGTTTTCCTGCTGTTTTCGAACAGAGTGTTCAATTAATTCGTTGCTCTGTAATTAAACATAACTTTCTCATTTAATTTGCATACAGATGTATATTATTTGGTAGACATATGCAGCGCGTTTTCATAAACTTAACGCCCATCCTTTAACACGTTAAGAGTGGTTTCATAAAGTTAATCCACATCCATAACGCAACAAAATGAATACTGAGAGTAGCGTTATGTTGGTTTATTACACAACGCCACCAGGCCAGCATTCTGTGATAAACCAACATAATTCATAACGTGACCTTTGTTGCATTAAAGGATGGGCGTTAAGTTTATGAAAACGCACTGATGGTGATTGCTGTTGGGTAAATTAGGCAAATGTGGCTAATTAGGCAAACCAGACAAATGAGAAATCTTTGTTGAATGCGTCATTTTTGATACTTGTTTCGTAACTTTAAACGTTTTTATTAGTTTCGTAAATTTCGCAGCTTCTTTTTTCAATTTGTCAAGGGAGAAGTTATAAAACGTATTTATAAAACTTTTCCAGCGTAATCTGGAAACTGTAGTGTTCATTTCTGAGATGAGTTTTCGAAATATCAAATTACTTGAATGTTGATCAAAACTTGAAAATTTTTTGTTTACTTTTTTGCACAATCATACTTGTTAACACATGATTCTGTCTGTTTAATTGTCATCATTAGGCATATCTATTTCAATTATTTATAGAATTAACTGAAGTTAGTGTGTAACAAGCCATTATTGTGATAAACAATTTTGTATTGGTGTTCAGTAATTTGTGTGATACACAAGAGTCAAAAACAACAAAACATTATGGGTTTTTCTCAATTCGTACCTAGCCTCATTTTGTCGAATCTGTCTAATTAGATAGAATTGAAATGTGCTAATTTCGGCAATGATAGATTCAGTACATTCAAACAGTGTAATATGCTAGTTTTGTCGGAAATGATTCAATTTAAATGCACTGAACACAATGCCATATCAAAATTGGTATATTTTGGTACATTTTTATCCTGTCTAATTAGACAGATTTGACAAAATAATGCTAGATACGAATTAAGAAAAACCTGGATTGCATTTAATGTTAGATACAGTAACCCCTTTGGGCTGTATTTGGAACATTTCTTACGCACAGTATTTCAATCTAGCACTTGAAGTTTTACACGATGTTTAAATTGTAGTATTATATTACTTGGAATGTTAAAATAAATATATTCAACACAAACATGTTTTTTAATTTACTAAGGCCAGACTTTTTTATTTGTTGGATTACGTATCAATGGAGGAAATCTTTGAGAGCGGCGATCGGAAAAAAAAAAAAAAAAATTGAATTTGCTGTACATTTTGATAATTTCGATTAAAATTTACAAAATTGACGAATAATTTATCTGAACGATGTTTCGTTGAAGTAATGGAAAGTTACGATTTTGTATTATTTGGGCCCTGATTCATTTTTTTTTGATTTCTTGATTTCTGAGAGCAGCGGGAAACGTAATCCAACAAATAAAAAAAGTCTGGCCTAATGTTTAATAAATATGAAAAAGTATCACAGTGTGCGTATCATAGTAAAACTTTAAAAGGCTAACGAAAAAATCGTAGACATTAACTTCGGTAATAGGTACATAAAATAATGACTAATTGTAATAAATTTATCACATTGAAATATGTTAAGTCTGTTGATTACACATGTATTTATTTGTACATGATAAAATTGTATTAAATAACACTTAACATTTGACATATATATAAGAACGTAAATCGTCACGTTTCATTGGCGGATCTAGGGGGCACCAGAGGCGCGCACCCCCACCCTTACAGCCCCAAATTTCTTCATTTTCAAGCAGTTTTGGGGGATTTTTGCGCAAAAATTGGGTAAAAATTGGGACGCCCCAAGGTTTGCGCCCCCTACGAGAAATCCTGGATCCGCCACTCTGTTTGGTTCTTGATGCACCGGGCATAGAAGATGTCCACATTTCTACATGATACAGAATTTATTATAAAAGTAACTATAAGCACATGGTAGATGTAGGTAACAACTTAGACATTCGTACATGATTAACCGTAATGGTTTTTCTATTGTAATTGTTTTTTCTTATCTGTTGCGTTTGTGTTTCTGTCGCCTTTGCGCTTTCATGCAATTTTGTGCCAAGGCAACAGGGCATCATTGGCGGATCTAGGGGGGGGTGCCGCCGGCGCGCCCTCCCCCCCCAAACGGCCCAAATTTTCTTCGTTTTCATGCACTTTCCGCTAAATTATGGGCGAAAATAGGGGTGGCGCCTCCTCCCAACAGGCCGGGCGCCTCCTCCCCCCCCCAACGGGAAATCCTGGATCCGCCCCTGGGCATAATCCCCAAGTGTCCAAAATAGGGGTACCTGTGATTCCTGAAAACAGACCTGGGTCCGCATAAACTGCAGCAGCAAATCACACAATGCGTGATGTGTATTTAAAGTAGTTTACATCAAATATTTAGAATTATTTTGTCGATTTTTAAAACAATGGAATACTCAGTACAATGTAAACTTAGTTGCTCAAATTCTTGGATGCCCAAGTCATAAAATCTTGCATGATTGTGTTGAAAGGTAGATGTGCTAAAGAAAGGATGTCACTCCGGTTTTAATTACGTATTTACGTATTTATAAACGGCACTAAAAATGACGTTCTCTCGATCTCAGCTATACATGGTGAGCTGGACAAACTGAAATACGCAAAATAAAAAATGGAATTAAAACAAAAAAAAAAGTTATTTCCACTTGAAATTGCGGTGGATTGTATTACAAAGGTCCATCTCGTCTGGTTTCTTATTTGGCCGTCTTTAAATACGTGGTGTGCCTGCAGTCAGCACCAGATGAGTTAAACCAAACAACACGAATGCTTGTGCGGATAATGTAACGTAACTTCTTTAGCTTTAGCCTCACTGGCTTAGCTTTACGCTTCAACTTAAGCTTCTCAACTGCACAAGCATTAAGGCTTATGAAAATGCATAGTTTAAGCAGGATAAATGTTAATTCACAAAAAAAGCAACTTACTTCGTCAAGCTCAAAGACTGCCTGCTGTCCTTTCAGTTTACTTCTGAATGTATCTGTAAATAGCACATAATGTGATATAAAAGTCAAATTTACCTTTTCGTTAACCTGTGAATACCCATTGGTGTTTTAATGCCAGATTCTATCATTCACCTCTCAGGGGTTATCTGTCTGTCTGTCTGTTCAGAAGTAGAGTGGGCTTATTCTGAAATCCTCTCACTTATGGCAGGAGTTTCTTGCTAGTGAGCCACGTTCTTTAAGTTAAAATGTATTTCTCTAAGAGCCAAATTTATTGGTGAATTAATACATCTCCATCAATTTTGCATCATATTGGAATTAATTTACTGGATCCTTACCTATCATTGTGGTTAATTTAACCAGGCATTCGACAAAGTCATCGAATCGGATGTAACCGTCTCGATCCGAATACCGGTGGACCATCGCACTGAATGTAGCATTACTAATCGAGTAACCGATGGAGCGCAGCGCTTCCCTCAACTCCGCACTGCAGAAGTGTCCACTGTTATCCGTGTCGTGTTGCTTGTACACTGCCTGTTACATAAAAACAATCGAATTGACGATATTGACGAGTGACTATTGCTACTTCCATTGGTGCAAGTATCGTATCTTATAATGTCTCACATCAACTTTCGCAAGGAAAATATTTTTTTTGATAAAATGCTATCTCTACTCAGCAGCAGTGAAGATACATATTACATTTAGAGTTAGCTTGGGTACGTGAAGTTATGATTACGTTTAAAGTTAATTCAACTTGATATACGACCTGAGATTAAGCTTAAAACCCATGGGATTAAACATTGTGAAATAACATTTGATTTTATACTTTTTTGTTCTGCATAAAATGGATAGAAAGACAGATACACAGACTGAAAGACAGACTGACAGACAGACGCACAGACCTTCCACTTCTGCAGATCATCCCAGAGCTTCTGGAACTCCTGTAGACCGAGTGTTCCCGTGTGGTCCATGTCTCTCATCGCCACCATGCTGCGACATATACTTGTGTTGAACGGATCGCACTTCAAATCTGTAAAATATGCACAACATCATATTGTAATCTTTGACCAAAGAGTCCAATAGAATATGAACCACTAGTGTATGACTACGTAACAGTGCACCAAATGTGACAGCATGGCAATTAACAAGAAACTCCGGTAAATCATATGTCATATGTTAGACGTTAGACAGTCATTTATTCTGCACAAGAAATTGAAGTCTCATATTTATTGAGAAAGCTTTCCGCTTGTCCCAGTTTTAAAGCAACCTCGAATTTAGCTGTTTTGCATTTTCGACTTTCCTCTGAATGGTGTAAATGTTTACTTCAGGATTACGTCACAGTGCATTTGTCAGCATTATCGACTTATGTCAATATAACTTAGAAACTGCTGCCATCTTTCAGGCCGCTTAACACGGAACCAGAAATTGCGCCTGTGTTTTTTTGCCACGTAGGTGCATCAGTCCAACCAAAAATGTTTAAGACTAATTATCATGATTAAACTTGGCTAGTCAGTAGACCTAGTAGGACAAAAGTAGACCACTGCTTTATCGGGATACAATAACCTCACTTACTTTTCGCGAATATATCATTGAGTATGTGTTGTAGTTCGTACGCATCTAACTGTTGGTCGTCTCCAGCCCGCGCCTTGAACTCTTCCTCTGCCTCAGCAGTGAGCTGGCGCACCGGCGCACTCTCCACCAGAGACATGTTAGCTGCTTGCACGAGTCCTGTGTTGGTGTCGGCTTCACTGTCATATAATGTAACGCAAAAGTAAATTAAGCTTATCATCAAGGTGCACTAAAACACATTCGAGCTTTCCTCAACATTTTAGACATTTACAATACGGTACAACATGCTTCAACAAGCTTGTACCTGAGTTTATGAAATACTCAAAGAGACAGCAAGACAAAGAAAGATTGATATTATGTATCACTTAATCTTATGTTCTGTATCCTGTGCACAGGTTACTAGATATTTTTCTCATTACAACAACTCCACAAACATGAAGAAATATGTTTGAAATATTTCCGGGTGGGATAAGCCGCATGTAAGGATTTGACACATTGCGATGTTAAGCTAATTAGAAATCGCAAAAAGGCAAAAGCAACGGAGTATTAGCGATACAAGTAAGTGTATCTTTGAAGTTGTGTTACCAATGTTTGATGCATTCCCTCCCTCCCAACACCCTTAAAGATGAATTTCTTTACTCACATCATGTTGCTCTCTTTCTCAGTGTAGATTCTAAGCACAAAATCTGCCTCTTCATTGGGCTCAAACGTTGTGGGAACTATGACGTAATTTCCTGGCGGAAGTTTGTGACGTCCGCAGTTCTCGCGAGTGTTGATGTACTGGGCAGATGTCGCCAATGGACTGTGCCGTGAGAAAAACTTCTTGCCGAGGTTATCGCTCTCTGCTTTCCGCGTCTGAAAGACGAAAATAATTGTTCTCTTGAACAAAAGATGCCCTTTTCAAAGCCGGATCTGGCATTGGATTATACATAGGGGACCACCCTCTAATTCCCAAAATAGTAAACAATTTCAAACATTGGAAAAGAGGGAATGAAAATTAAAGAAAGTTGCTGTAAAGACTAGAACGATAGACTTCGTATATAGTTTATTAACTCTGGTACAAAAATACATGCAGTCTCATCAAAGGTGCAAGTTGAACTGAATA
>JBCAUI010531184.1:0-11312 GCA_038406195.1 Haplosyllis anthogorgicola | reverse complement strand
ACTCGGAGAAGAGGATGGTATCACCTTTCACATACACTGGCATTCCCTAACCGTGCGAAGCACGGGTTTCACCTAGTGTGTAATTAAGAATTGTTATTGGGACAAGAATGAAATTAGTCAGATGAACTCTAATGTTTGATTAAATACCTTCTCAAATACACCAAACACCCTCAGTTCCTCACATGCCAAGGTCAAGAAGAGAGGAATGTTCGCTTCTCTCTTAGATAGCAACATTTTCATCTGAAACGACAGAAGAAGACATTTCACACCACGCTGACGACTTAATAAAATTATTTTTACAACAAAAATATTTACACAAGTAAACCTTTGGTTACCTGATTATTAAATGGTGACTCATCCAGCTGCTTCCTGTAGGTCGAAAGTGTAGATCTTACAACACCAGCCTTATCAAGCAGATCTAGGCCTTGTACTGGTACAGTGATTGGTTTTCTCCGCATTGCTGCCGTGTATACTGTGTTACCCTCTCTACAGCATATCACAAACAGGACGTTCTACAGCACAAAATACCTCTGCTATGTAACTTAATCTGCGCAGTAAAGCTGCTAAATAATAAGCATCGTCTCTTTGTTTATAATGTTCAACTTGAATACCTTTGGTATACTTTCTGGTATCCAGTCTAATGAAAGAGCTTGATGTAAATCTTCCAGTAGGTCTATTCCATCTATGAATATTGTTAGTCTACTGCACAAATTTCCTGCCTCTGATAGTAACTCGGTGAACTTCAGCTTCATATTTCTACAATGATAATTAAGATTTTTGTTGCACAAAGAGTGAAGGCAACATGAATTAATAAATGCTACTAAACGTATGAGATACGAAAGTACTCACTTGTAATCCTGTGGTAGGTCATGTGGCAAGTTGAATTTCTGAATGATTTGTGAGCAGAACCTGCTAAGTAGTGCAACAATATTGGTTGAGGCGGGTGTTGCACCCACAAAATGGAATAGAGTATTAGCTGCATTTCCTCCCCACATCGATGTGCTCGTATATTGCTGATACAATTGTGCCTGAAACAATTAAAGAAATATTAGTAATGCCAACTATTCATGCACATTGAATTTATATTCATATTCCATACTTGTGCATCAATTAAAAATTGATGAATACATGTTTTGTTTTGAATATTTGTTACTTTCTTAAAGTTATAATCACCATGAAAGCAGATTTTCCAGTGCCGGGTTTTCCGTGCACCAGCACTACATCTTCGGCCTCTTTTAGCCTCTGCAAGGCGTTACTGAGTTGTTTCCTTCGTCCAACGAACGTAGCCTGCAGCGACTGTAAGAATGCCTCCTGCATGTCATTCTCAACTGACATTTCATCTTTCATAACATCCTAATGGAAGCAAAAAATAGAAAACTTAAATGTATAACCTCTGAAAATGTGACTAATTTCACACAATACTCTATTGACAATAAGCAAGCATATTTTAGAGAAAAGTTAACGATGCTGTGTAAACTTTCTTTTACCTCATCGGGGTAAAGATTCTGTATGGCCTTCCACAGGTTGTTGAGTACTCTCATTCCAAACCGATCCAGACCACTCACCACAGGTTTTCCATCTGATAATCCACCCCACTTGCATAGATACCTGTCCAAAATAGATAGATTTATTACGTCGACATTTCAAGTCTTTGGTCTTAAAATTTATTTTGTTTACTCCATTTTCATAGCATGCAATGAAGGGCATACCCATCATAAGTCTCAAGTCCACTTTTCCGTATTCTTTCCTTTAATTCTGACATTTTGCTCTTTGCCCACGAGTCTTCAGCTTCGAAATCAGGTTTAAGTCTCTTTGGCACATCTCTAAAATGTCACCAAAAATATCATTTTAACGAAGTACATACGAATAATAAAAAAATAATAATTTCTGATACAAATGTTACAACAAAAACTGCAAAAATGATAAAAAAAACCCTCACTTTTCGAATTCATTGTTCCTGAAGTAGAAGAAAGCCCTCTCCTGTGCTTCCCTGGGTCTGACAAGAGCTGCACAGTGCATTTCCAGCTCAGTAACCGAGGCACCAGACTGATATTCTCGTACCCAATCAAAATCGGGAGTGTCGGGTACCACATACTTATCTGGTACCCAGCCGTACCTTTCTCCCAACATACCAACAAACAAATGGCACTTTGTTGCTTCCGTAAGACACAATTCGAGAGTTCTGCACAAAAGAAAGAGACATGAATGTTAAAAATAGGTCCAGATGGACCTGAGCTCATTTGGCAATATCAAAAGACTAAGATGATAAAGTCTCAATATATCACATGGTATAAAATAAAGGGTCTAAGATCAAATCTCCAGATGTGATCTGTGAAATAACACAAATATGGCTACCAAACTAGAAATACCGGTGGGATCAATACAATTTTTACAGAATATAAAGAGAGTATCTAAATACATAAGACTGCCAAATATGAAGCCTGTATCTTTAATGGCAAGTCCAGGTGAAAGGCAAAAAAAAACCCCACAAATATGGCTGCCAATTTGAGAATAATGGTCACAGGAACATAATCTTTGCTAGGCTTTGAGATGGGACATAGGTGCATATGTGTATAAGATATGAAGTCTCTATAATCATTGGTGTGCTCAGGGTGAGTGCGCACAGACAATGCTGATGACAATGCCAACAACAACAACGACGACAATGACGGAAGACGGACAATTCATGATTCTATAGGCTGCCAAATGAGCCAAAAATGAACTAAATTAACGGTAGAATAAAAGCATTGAATTTTCCAATGTGGGTCTATGCTTTTGTCCCTTGTGGCTAAAATGGATCACTCACTAAAGAGGATGATTCATTAATTTATTAAATGTTGTCTGGTCACCGAGTACATTCCAAGTAAAACGGTTTCATATTTCCCTACCGGATTTATGCTATTGTCCCGTGTGGTTGAAAACAACTGCAGTGCAATTGATACCTTACTTTAGCTCATTTTTTCTTGTCACTTGGTACATGGGTAGAAAAAGTGCACTGAAAATGTTCGCCTATTCTTTGTTGTGTGCACCATGATGTATTTTTGGAAGATTCGCTTACATTTCGTTTCCTACGCATTTTAAGACTTGATTTCACTGGAAACAACCGTCACTGAATGTGGGAAAGCCTCTCCTCTCCTTGAAATGGTTTGTGGGGAGGGTGGGGTCTGGCTCTCGAGCCATGTCTAGAAAATCCAGTTCACTCACTAGTTTGTACCAGTAAATGGCAGAAGTAAACAACGATAGGTCCTTGAAGACCTGATCCCATTTGTCGTGACCGCTTAAAGTGCTTTGTGCATGGAGGACCGAAGCAGCATTGGCGCTGGACTCCACCAGCATGCCATTTTTAACATTGTGAAAAAAACGCGGGATAAAAGACGTTTGGTGGAAACCCAGGCATTATTTCCTCTACGGAGGTATGGAAAATAAACGCAACTAATATGACTGCCCATGTGTAAATATAGGTCACAATGACCCATTTCAAGGGTGTTAAAGTGTACATGTAGAAAGCTTACATGTAACATAGTGTTTTCAGGATCAATCACCAACTGGGGTGAAAAAAAAACCTAAAAGCGCCAGAAAGTACTTCCTTTTTTATTTAGAAAATCGCACCTTATTGCTCACCTTAAATTAGACCTTTACAAAATATCCCGCCATTCATTATACAACTGTCGAGGCATCAAATCTTGTTTGTATTTCAGATCAGCATGGTAGATATGAATTCACAGCTTTTCGACAGCGGCATGCGATTTATTTGCTGTCAAGCAATCTAGAAAATCCTCCTTAAGGATGGTAAATCATTTTACGATTTATCTTTCTTAAGCAGTAGGTCTCCACAGAGTTCTATCAAAGACCTTCCAGTGAGTCACTGGAAGGTCTTTGGTTCTATTGTAACCAGAGTTCCGATAACGAACGAGCTAACAGCGCGACGAATAGTGTGATTAGATACCTGACCGACCAAAATTCACAAGAAGGAATTTCCAAAATTTGAGATGGAAAGGGGAGGAGGCAGTCAACATTTTGTTTTGACTATCTCACTTTTTTCTTCGTGATTTGAAATTGTAAAAGGGTGGTGAAAAAGTGCAAAACCTAATTCAACAAACTAAACGTGGTCTAATTAGCTTCCGGTATAATTTGTGCACATAAGTAAGCAGGTTAATTATTGGGGGTGGGGGGATGGGGTGGGGGGAGACGGAGACGATAACAGGTAACAAATGTCCTAAGAATTCTTCCCTCTACTGCCTGTCTGTGGTCTGATGTTGGTGGTTCTGAGAATTACCCTTGAATCTGATTCTAATTATTTCTATTCTGTGCTGAAACGCGTCAGTTTATTTTTTGTTTTTGGCAGAAAGATTGTTTCTGATGAAACGATTCGCAATCCGGTTAGTAACGATGCAACACAAGATTGACAGAGAAGATCCCAGCACACATCCTCACTGTCATCGTACAATTCCCAGGTGTTGGGTGTTTTTGGGGGTTTTTTTTTGCACTTTTGAGCTTTTTTGTGTGACAAATCGCAGTAAGAACACCATGTTACATGGAAGGAAGGCTTATTTTACGAGCTCGTATCTTCTTCGTTCGTTGAGTACTTTTTGTGTAATTCTCAAAATATTGAAAGAGTGAAGTGTGTATACGTGCGCAGATTCCCAAAGCACATGTGGAAAATTGTATTCATCTGCAAACAATAGGGCAGTGCTTATCAATAGCACAGTGTCAAATTACAGTCGTCCCCGCTTATATCGATATCCTACTTATCATACTCCTATTTAAAATTGGCCTGTCAGATCCCGTAACGGCAGCTAATATCAGTGAAAACAACGTGTGAAACTGGGCCATGGAAAACATGCTTTGTTTACGGCGCCACGCGACAGCGGGGCTGCCGATCTAGTATAGATACAATTTTATGTCGCTAATTATATCGATATAAACGGGGACCACTGTATTCTGTTCAACAGATTCCAGATTAATTATCTGGTCAGTGTAAGTATGTGCGTGCCACGCATATATGGGTGTAAACCTACATTGTGTATACAAAAATAATTGAACAACTTACCTCTAAGGTAGTGGTGACTATTTTGTCTAAGGATGAGAAATACGTCTCCCATAGCAACTGAGTTTGTTGCCGTAGTAACAGAATCTCTGAGTGAGGTATGGAACGCACTATAGATGGCACCTGTTAAGAGAAACAAATTAAAAATTAAATACATTACCGCATTTCAAAAATTTAATATAACCGGGAACTAAAATTGTATTAATTGTAATAAGATTTTGCCCGAGTTACCGGGAAAACACTTTAAACTTCAGGCCATGTGTTCATCTCAAGGCAACTTTTGAAGACAATTTCAAGACTTTTCAAGCAATTAAATGACATTTAAAGAAAATTTATTTTCTTTGAGCTGTAGCAGTAAAATCCTGACTTTAAAATTTCCAAGGATTTATGTGAAAGCCACATTTCAAAAACTTCAGTAGAAACCAAATATCGCGTCCCGTTGATATATTTGCGTAAATTTGTCGAACCAAATAAATACTGTAACGTGCAATTCCTCTTCCCTGAAAGATTTTTATGATCTGGTAGGGCTATTGCAGTAAATTGTATGAAAAAAACTTCTTTTTTTTTCAGAAAATAAATTTGACCAAGGTTATTTGCGTTGGTCCTAGTTTACAAGACCAAAGCTGCGATGGTTCGAATTCCGACGCAATTCAACGCTGGCATTGAAAACAATTCCACACACTCCAATGGAATTATGCCTCTGTGAGTCTACAATAACAGCAAATCACGGGGAAATGTAATGTACACAATACCACACAGTAAAAACCTTCCGTCTAAATAAACGCTGACTGCACTAATAAGAGCAGCTCTGTGCGGATCGCACGAATAACTTGTCATTACTCAATTTTCCATTAGCACGGCGTGTTGATATGTAAAGCAATAATCCGCAATAAGACATTACAGGTTCACAGTGAGTGATCCGACAACATCGCTTATCTAGTTATGAGTTCGGTCCAGAGTTCGGGATAGAGGAGGTGGGTGATGACAAAACGTTTATTCGAATCGTAAACTGTTTTTTTAAATTTTTTGTTGGACCTGGGTCCATTTGTGGTACTAGTGATAGCCCCTGTTTTGGCCTTGGTGTGACCCTCCCCAAGGGTTTTAAATCCAGGGTGGATCTCTCGCCTGCACTCGAAATCGTAATCGTTAACTTTGCCACTGAAACCGTCTCCCCCACTTTCCACCCTTCTACCCAAAACCCTGTACCCACTGTACCCATCAACGCCACCCTGATTTGGTCACTGTTTTTGGTACTTTTCATCTTCATTCCACGGCCATTAATCAATTTCAATACGATGGCCAATGAATCATAAACTTTGCCTCAAACTAATTGAACATTGCATCCGTGCAGTTTTGATTTGAATTTGAATTTTTAATTGCCTATCACCTAGCTTAACCTAGTCCTATCAGCTCATATCGCATATCCCATATCAAATAACGTTTAATTCCTTACGTGTAACATTTCCGCATCAACAAAATACGGTTCTAAAAATTTGCGTTTCCCTTCTAAATTTCATACGCCGTCCAGCTTTTATCAGATTCCTTGGCAACTTTTCTAAAAACGAAGATAAACCACCAAAAACCGATTGTCTATTCGAATAGTCGTTTTCGGACGGCACCTCTGGCGGTGGATTGAATCACACGTTGGTGTGCGGACCTGATATTCCTCAATCTCTTACCCGACTAATTGTCAATCGTCTGATTC
Organism: Haplosyllis anthogorgicola; assembly: GCA_038406195.1. Taxonomy (NCBI): domain Eukaryota; kingdom Metazoa; phylum Annelida; class Polychaeta; order Phyllodocida; family Syllidae; genus Haplosyllis; species Haplosyllis anthogorgicola. Next base: position 4,560 of record JBCAUI010531184.1, on the reverse strand, counting down.
TATAAAACCCATGCATATCTCTCCACACATTTAGTAATGGGCTTATAAATACTGTATCTTTAGTGCTATGGTCGGTATAAGCCAATGTTTTCATTACACTTTGTTGTCATTACAGTGTCACTATCCGCGCCCAAGAAAATAGAAATTAAACAAGCTGCGAAACAGTTTTTATGTAACAGGTGCGGTAAAAATTACATAACATAATCTGTTATGCCCCGGAAAATCTGAATTCCAAATAAGCCGCAAAAATTACCAAACTGTTAAAACATTCAATCAGATGACCATCTTGTGGCATTTATTGTTACTGTCTCAGCAGGCAGCGAAGTGACGATTTTGAGTCATTTTAAAATTAATCCATACACTTCAAACGTGCCTTAAAGTGTGCTATCCACAGTAGGGCAAACACAAAACTGCACACATGAAGTCGAAGAAAGGACTTGCTCTTCGTATAAACATCAGTTTTGTCCAGTAATCCCATTTATTTTGGTCTAATTTTTTTCCCAATTGTAGAACCTGCAAAAAATGTTGCAGGCGAAATGCTGTCGAATGCCCACAGAGAATGTGGCTTATAAATGCTTTATCTTTATTGGTGCGGTAACAGGAGCCATCATTCAGGCGTGTTTTCTGTCTGTTTTGACTGTTCGCCGCGGACTTTTTGTCTCATTAGTGCAGAAATTATGTAAACTGCGGAGCGTAACACATCCAAAATGTGATGATTACCAACTACATCTGGCACTCGAGTAAGTTAGGCTTTTTACATTTGTCGGAATACGTCGCATTGACAGAAATATTCCAGAGTGACGATTGGGGAAAATAATCATAAAAATTACTCTGTTAAACACATACATTTTAAATTACCCCTCGTAGAATAAATACGTCAATTTTTCCTCAATGTTTGACAACATGATGGAAACCTTTCTGTTGTTTTGCTCTGATTTTTGTTCTTTTGAGTTTTTGATGCCGGATTATCTCAAATTTACAAAATTTATAAATTGGAATCCAGTCCTCCAAACACTGTGACGTATTTATATCCACACATTCAATGCAAAGAAAACCAAGCTGCAATTAATTATTATTTTATACGCCAACAGGAATGATAGTAGCAATTAACCTCCAATGGAATAAACGTCATAATGATCACCATTCTCGTATCGGAAACTTAATATAGTGTTTTTATTGTTTAATAAACTAATGCTAAGCGGTTGCAATACATGTGTTTAAAACAGAAACTAGGCAATCACAGATTGCAAAGCCGGTCCCCCCCCCCCCACACCGGAATAGGGAACTGTTTGTCCCTTGAGCCAAGTCCCTCTCCCTTCCCTCACTGTTTGTCCCTTGAGCCAACTCCCTCAAGAAATTGTAAGTGCAATGGCAAAATAAAGTGAATTTTTTTTCACAAAGTGTCTAAAATGATCTGAAATGCCCAGAAATTTATTTTCCCTATTCCAGGGAGGGGGCCCCAGTCCAACTTTGTCCGAAAATGGGGGGCGGGGGAGGGTCAGTCTAACTTTGGCCAAAAATTGGGGGGGGGAGGGGGTCAGTCCCACTTTTATTTTCATCATTTCACACGAATCTCAACTTGTTGAATGAAGCCGCTCCCCGCTGGGGGACCGGCTAAACCAGTTAATGGTTGTAAATACGATGGCGTTGTATAGCGCCTTTACTCCCATCCGTTTTATCTCTATTTTATTGCAGCGATGTTTTCCTCTGGTAACGTTCTGTTTATTATCGTGCCCACTCTTCACAGATGTCATTATCTTTTTGAGTTGCCGACCAAAAGTGAATAGTTGCCGACCATGAACGTGGGGCCCACATTGGTCATTAAAGGGTTTTAGATACTCTGTGAAGAATTCTCTCACTTCTTAGATTACCCATTTCAAATAAAGGTTGATAAAACATGTATTGTCTTGCTGGCAAAAAAGCTTCCAAAAATTGTCAAAATCAATTGCTTGTTTCTGAAAAAGTTGCTGACCAAAGTCCTGAAAGTTGCCGACCATTTGGTCAGTGGTCGGCACTTAATGACATCTGTGCACTCTTGTGTGGGCAGATCAAGCTTGATCACCAGGATTGGATTGATATTCTGGGCATTAGAATCATGGTACAAAGGACGGCAAATAGGCTAAAACAAAATATGAAAGCGCAATGTTTGTAGCTCTATATAAGATGCAGTCATCTCTAATCGATTACTATTACAAATTACAATCAGAGTGGGTGAGTTCCATGCCCGTGGTAAGATGCCAACCCAAGAATACTCCAGTCTCCAGACTTTTCAATAGAGACGGCGATTTTCAAGTGTATAACTTAAACCTAATTATACAAAGGCTTAATGATTAATGACTTATTGCTGAGAAAATAAATTAAACCAAGTCAAATCCTTAAATTAACTGGCCACCGAATGTAATCGATAAAGTCACAATCGCAAAAATAAGTCATAAACAGCAATTTGACCGATTGAAAAAGTTCTTGCCAATAATTGTTCCGTTTGCCTTTTCCAATTTAGATAGAAGCCATTTCGTCTAATAGGGTTGTCACCACTCGGGTCAATACTTGCATTCCGTCAACGAACTGTTAAATGGATTAAGTGCCTCAATTTGCACGTCAATATTGGCCCCATTAAAACAATAACTGAACTTGAAGCGAAGCTGTATTTTGGGCATGTTCAGCTTAAAATAACCACACACAGGGAGTTGTTTACGGTCAGTGTAAAAGCTAGTGAATCCTCTAGCCAGACATGTTTTGTTTGTTGGATTACTTTCGTTGCATTTTTTTCACTTCAAAAAGTGCGTAGAAAATGGCAATATGCTGTTGATATATTTGTAACTTTAAGCAATTTCCAAAAACCATAATCTAAATTTCGTCACAACATCGAATACTGTGAAAAATTATACGATGCATCTCCACTTTATGAAGCTTAAAAAGTGGAAATTTTGTTGCAAAATCAGTTTTTCTTTTTCTCAGTCGCCTCTTTGAAAAATAATGTTATAAAACAATCAAACAAACAAAAAAAGGTATGACCTGACGAGAATACAATTTTTACCCTTCACAGTGTTATATTACGATACATTTTCAGGTAATCGTCAATCAGGAAGAATTGTACCAGCGCCTCCTGGAACTACAATAAAACCCCCAAGATGCTTTGTATTGACCAAGAACTACATTTTGCATCACTCTTTATTTTCTGCACTAACGTCCCAGTGATCTCATGCAGAATGTGCTCTATGCACAGCAGCCACTGTCACCCTCTAATAAAATTAGTCCAGATTTTATTCCCGACATAAAGTGCAATTTCCAGTCGAGGTGCTTCCGAGATATGCAGCCCATGTCTTCATTCCGATATCGCCGCAGATATCTGAGCCGAGGAAATGGCGGGATTTTCGAGGGATTTCCTCAAGGTTTCTGCGGCTTTGATGTCTTGCCAAGCCGACTGAAAATTACGACTGTGTGTGTGACAGTTTTCCTTGTTTTCGGCACGTTTCAACCTTGAGCCACGCCAGCAGGATTCGGCACAATGTGAGGTGGTCGTGATCGTCTACCAAACCCCTAAAAACCTGCCGCCCCACTACACCGCTTTCACAGTCCTCCGCCCCTGTCCGACTCTCTATGCAACCCGCAATCTTTTATACCCCTCCGCAGTCATGGCTGGACAGCTTTCATTTAATCTTGCCACTCACTTTCATGTGTTCTTGTACGAGTAAGCATGCGAGCGACAGATCCACGTTGGCCTTGAAACCCATGGGATGGGCAGTCACCCCAAGTCCGAAACTGAGGGTACCAGTGACCCCACAAAATGGACTTCAGTCCATTAAAAACTTTATTGAAATATAAAAACACTTTCCTAATTGGAACTACTGTATGGAAACTCACCTGAAGAAGTAGGCGCTCGTCGCCCCATATTGCAGCACGATTCCAATCTATCACTTCGTGAAACGGCATCACGATACCGTTAGACAGTAATACTGGTATACAGGCAGCTTGTAAGGTTTCTAAAAATCTGCAAAAAAAGAACGTACGAAAAGTAGATTACATAATGCAGAGAAACCAGACAATTTCGTGTCTTCGTGATTTGAATTCTGAAATTGCACGCCGATTCTCTTTTGAAAATTAAAAATAAAATTGTAGAGTCATATTGACTTATAACGATTCCGTTAAAGATAAATCGTACAATTGTTCTGCAAAATTCTTAATTTAGGAAAGATATTGTGTGCGTGTTTTATGTTCAGACTGTTTCTATAACTTATGGCCATGACACAGTGCACACGTCGCGAATTATTTTTCATGCCCTTGCACAGTGATTATTGCCGCGAGTACAGCACATCAAAATGGAACCACATACAATTTTTCGAGAATCGGAAGCATTTCCTAGTTTTTATTTGAAAACATGGGTGAACCTCTTGTCAATTTAGTTCATCAAATTCCTGGTCTGTGGGACAAACAGGATGAAAAATACAAAGACCAGGGATTCAAGGACATAAAGTGGACGGAAATTGGACATGAACTAGGGATTTCAAGTAAGTTAACATTGTGTTACTCAACACAAGTTTTCATGGTTTTAAAATGAAC
>JBCAUI010531173.1:0-11313 GCA_038406195.1 Haplosyllis anthogorgicola | reverse complement strand
AATTGTTAACTGGGGAAAAGTGAAATGTTCTGCATCCCAGTACTTCTTAATTCCAGCCTTAACCTCATCTGCTGATAATTCCATTTTCAAATCACTTGATTGTAATGAAATCAATGAAATCAAGGATGTATATTATTATTGTGATTCAGGAAATAACAAAAAGTTCATCAGTTTAGTCCATTAAATGAGGTTGTTGTTGAAATGAGATAAATTGGCAAATTAAGTGGTAAGAAATGGTCCAAACTTCTGACAAATAAAAACACATTGCATAAAAACACATTGCATTAAAATGCAAACAGGAAAAAAAAGTTCGGTTTTGTCGTACACAATTATCGTACGCAATTGTGATTGGCGTACGTATTATACAATTTGTCGTATGCATTTTATGCGCGCACAAATTTTTGTCGTATGCAATTATCGTATGTAATATTATTGTCGTACGCATTATACATTTTGTCATATGCAATAAACGTGCCACATTTTCCTGCAAAAGTACAGATTTGATTCTGCAACAGATGTTATCTAAGTTTGAAATACATATAAATTACTGATGCACTATGATCTAGGGATATTAATGCATATTTGGGCCAATTGTTACCACTTAAATACCAATAATTTTACAGTAAATCAATTTTTGAAATTTTGGTATAAATTTTCCATGGTTACACTCCAAATTTCAAGATGGCTGCCAAAACAAACAAAGATTTGACTGGTTACTAAACAAATTACTAAGGAAACCAGTCGAGCACTTTTCGTGATTAATGTGTCTGACAAAAATGTCATATGCAATAATATACAGTGCAACTGAATCATAACTCAACCTGAACCTCAACATTTCAAGGTTCTTGACAACTCCATTATCTCAAAATATAACCCTCAGTATGAATCAACTGACTACAAACAACTGAATGGTTGACTTCCAAAGTTGACCAAACCTCCAAGATTTGCCTCAAATTTGACTATTGGGTACCTCCTAAAAGACTGTCTTGTCACTAGCAGGAAGCCAACAGTAGAACCTTCAATGCATGGAAAGAATAGCCAATAACAGATGACTAAAAGTCATAGTAGTATGTGCCTGACTGCAAATCTGAGGAGTTGGGACAGGGATTCAAAGGTGAATCTGAATTTTTCTAAAAGAAACTGCACAAAATTTTCAGAGGTAAAGGGTTAAAGTCAGAATTCTGAAATTAGCATTTTATGCCATAAGTCTGCATCTGCATAGTGGTACAAAAACTATCCGATTTGAGCCTTTTCGATTTTTTACATTAAAAAATGTGTAAAATTTTGAAAATCATAGGAGGGGAATAAATCAAAAACAGAGAATAAATCGAGAGTCGATTAATGTAGCCTTATTCCTACGGCTTGAAAAATGTGGAGTCTCGAACACGCACCTGTCATGGCTGACTTGACAACAAGATACATAAATAAACAGTGGGGATAAATAGTACATTTGTAGGATGAATGGCTTAGAATTTAGCCTGGATTAAATACTCATAAGAAGATAAATTTAGTGTGGAACAAGGTAGATACAAAAGAAACATATTATTCAAGTGTATTTGAAGAAAAGGTAACGATTTAGTGGTGTAAATATTTTTATTATCATGTCTGAGACATGTTTTAATGTGGACGCAATCCGTGCGGGTTCCTAATTTTATATTTAGAGACTGTTTGGATGTGTTTCCATCCTACTAGTACACCTCTGTAAGTTGTTAGCATCTTCTGAACCTCATGATATAACAATGGGGACTACAGCATCTTCTGAACCTCATGATATAACAATGGGGACTACAGCATAATAAAATTAAACATGTGGCCTAATTTGAATTAATTGCAGACTTGTATTCTTAGAACGGTGATAAGCGAGAAGCCCCAGTATGCCGTGTGCAGGAGCAGTGGTGCCGCCCATTATTATTCCTCTAAGGAAACAAGTCCCAGGGAGACCTTCTACGCACATTGACACATGTACATACATAGAATTAGACACAGGTAAAGCCATCGACACAGATGGATACAGGCGACTTAAATGTTGCAAATTGTACAGACTGTAAGACAATAAATTTCTATTTTTACAATTGACATTCAGTTCTCCAATATCAAGTTGCTGACTACAGATTGTAGTGTTGCTGCTACTTTTCGCGTCTGCGGGTTATTTTGTCCCAGACTTCTGAATTTTGTGGGAAATTTTCCACATGAGGGACATATGAAGGACATATAATTACCGACAAATTTAAACTCATTTACATCTCGCAACTTCAGTGCATCTAGTAACCTCTAAATCTGCAGGACATTTGATGCTTTCCACGCATGTTTGGCGCATCGACGTGTGGTAACGGGAACACTCTATTGTTAAAACAAATACTAATACACTAATATTCCTTGTAGAATCACCAGATTGTAAGGTATACTTCTCCACTGATGGTTCCAAACCAAATCCGTTTCAACCGAGGTTTGCTGGACGAGAAACAACGTTCAAATATAAAGGACCATTCACGTTAAAAGCTGGAAAGCGAACACTCAAAGTTGTAGCTGTCAACAGGTACCATCATCTCAACTTCCTTCAATATAAATTAATAACGAATTGGAGTCAACAAGTTCATCAGTAGTTAAGAGCCTGTTAAAACTTTTGCAATCTTAGAATCAATATACAAAACAATACAAGTACATGTTCTGCAAAGGGCACTTCATATAAAATACATTATGTTGCATTATTCAGAGACAAACAAGAGAGTAATGTGGTCACAAAAACGTTCATGGTTGATGATAACGGTTTACCAAACGATGATGACATGACGTACATAGAAGATGATAATGCTGAACTACTAGAGAACATCTACAATGCAGAAACACAGATTGACAGCTGGCATGACAATCGATGTGGTAGTGCACCTCACAATAGCAGGAAGGTAGGTTATGCTTACGCAAGGAGTTTATATTCAACGTATGTAAATGCATGCAAAGACGTAGAAATAATGTGGGAAAGCACTGTAGAATGCGAGCATGTATGTCTTAATATTGTGGAAATATCAGATTTAAATATTCTTTCGACTTACGTTTACACACATGGGGACAATTCTCAGTAGTGCTGCTACTGCACAAAGCTGAGGGACATTTTCCTCTCACGCCTAAATTCTGGGGGATAAGTTTCATTGTGAAAGGGACGCTACTGAAAAAAACACAATTCTGAAATTTTAAATCTAACATTTTCGAAATCCAAATAAAAGCATCTATAGTTTCACAAACGCATAAACTTTGACATTTGCAATTTTTTATGCTTTATGCACAGTCTTTGAATTTTATGTATTAAAAGTGGTACGGATCTATCCTCTGGCATTGCCTTCTTGCTCGGTTATGTTATTGTTACTGCAATATTATTTCTTCTCCTTCTTATGTCTTTTGTGTTTTTCTTTATCTTTTTACCAGCAACGATGTCTAACAGATGATGGTCAGGTTTTGCACACACCACGTAGTCGGTCTCCTACACCGGGGTACTCACGTGCCAAGAGTGCCATCTTTCAAACAAAACCAGCCACTAGGGGGCCTAATACCTCCGCATATCAAACTACAACACCCCGGTGCTCAAATAAAATCCTGGTGGGACTTATTAAAACTTTACACTGAATATTAACAATATTGCTGTGAAGTATAGTGATTGATTTAGTTTGGCAAAATCATTTTTTGCTTTCATTTTATGTCATATTTTATTAACCAAGGTCCAGGGTCCCCTTCCTGTAAATTAACTAGACCGTGGTTTCAAAAAATTGTTGACATTTTGCTTTCTGTAGACATAGTAGATATCAATGAAATTTCCTGTCGCTTGTGTGTGTTGGCAGTTAATAATTCTGTAGAGTGTTTTCCCAATGCAAAGTTTATCACGGATAAAATAAAGGAATAAATCAGAATGTCCATTATACAAAGTCTAACACGGATAAAATAAAGGAATAAATCAGAATGTGCATTATAAGGATACAAAACTTCACATACCATAAATCGTCAAATTAGGGCGTATGCACGATGGACAAATTTTACTTATGTGCCTTGTTTCAAAAATAGCTTGGACCAATTTCTGCGGAGGCTTTTTCATGGGGATGACTATGTATCTGACCAAAGAAGTGTATGCCATTGATAATTAACAGCATAAAACATTTTGTAAATAATTTTAGAACTATTACATTTGCATAATTCACTTCAATACATTCAAAACGTGTCAGCTGCAAAATGTACAGAAGTTACTAGTTACAGAAAGAATGTTCCATAAATGAGCTGAAAAATGGGTGCGTCATAAATAGGGCATGTGCCCCAATTTGACGATTTACGGTATCCCCATGCCCAACCCGACGTGTGTTCATATTATAAACAAATGAAAGATTCCTTTAGAACTATCTTTGATTGCTTGAAATTAATTTGTAAAGTGTTAATAATTATTTGTAATAGCAAGTTATCATCATCTGAGTGAATTAAATTTTTGTCTTAATTAAAATTTTGACGACTGAAGTGAATTTTTAGATACAGATCAACGTATTTCAACGGTTAAAACTCTGAAATACTTATTATGGTTATTGCGAAACCTTTCAGACAAAAACCAAGAATAGAAAGAACAAAACTCGAGAGGCATGGGCGACCAATACAACGACAACAAGCAACGGAATAAATGGTTTACTAGACTGTAAGTACACGCTTTTTAATAATTTGCGAAAGTTGGGCAGAAATTTAAATTGGCATCCCGACAACAAGAAAGTTTGCCAATGCCCCTGGTTTGGATGGGGTGTAAAGTTTTTGGCTCATTTGGCATAGTTGCCAAAGAGCCTGTAGAATCATGAATTGTCCTTTGTCCATCGTCGTCGTTGTCATCGTTGTCAGCGTTGTTGGTGTTGTCTGTGCACATTCACCCTGAGCACACTATTGATCATAGAGACTTCATATCTTACATATCTTCATATCTTACATATGCACCTGTATCCCATCTCAAAGCCTAGCAAAAATTATGCTGCTGTAACCATTATTCTCAAATTGGGAGCCATATTTGTGTTTTTCTTTGAATCTTGCTCCTGGACTTGCAGTTGAAGATACAGACTTCATATTTGGCAGTCCTATGTATTGAGATACCCTCTTAATGCCTTATAAAGATTATATTGCTGCTACCTATATTTTCCAGTTTGGCAGCCATATTTGTGTTTTTTCACAAATCACATCTGTAGATTTGACTTTTGACACTGTAATTCCATGTGATACTGTGACTAAATCATCACAGTTTTTTGATAATGCCAAATGAGCTCAGGTCCATCTGGACGTATTTTTGTACTTATGTAGTTACACAACAGTTAAATAAAGTACATTTGTTCTATCTTGCATGCAGTACCAGGAGAGACACATCAGAATCAGGTACAGATGCCGGATGGCTGCAATCCAACAAACTACTCCGGTACACAAATAAACTTTTGGGGAGTTGCACCAGGTAAATTGATGAATTATCAAACTATGTTTAATGGAGTTATATTTTCGAACCAACACCAAAATTAACATTGTGAAATATGTGCACATTGCATTTATATTAGGACAGAAAAAGTTTTGATTGCATTACGACAGGTAATTCGATGCCGAACATGATGGGTATGGCAGGTGGAGGCCCAGGCTATGGTGGATACAGTCCTAATCTCTCAGATAAATATGGTCAACTGGGTTACATGACAGACAGCATGTTGAGGGTATTTATGTGCTTATGTAACTTTTTAAAATCCTTTTTTTTAAAGTGCTGTTAAGATTTAAAATTTTAATAATTTGCTGTTAATATTTTAAATTTCAAATACTTTCAATTTACAGATGCAGTTCTAGAGAATGAAAAAACACTTTGTAATGAAATGTTGGCTTTTAGTTTAATAGATGGATTATTTTATATTCTAAACCTTTAGAACATGGAACAACCTAAATTGACAGTGAGGGATGTTAAACGATTGATGGAAGCAAAACCAGAACCACTGCCGCCGCCTCCCCCACAGCCTGCCATAGAGTACCCCGTGAAAACTGATCCAGAACCACAGCCAGAGAGCCCCGGAGGCGGTAAGTAGCCGTTTCTTAGTCACACTACCCATCTCATTACCTGCAGAGAAATACAGTAGACCTTGTCTTGTGCGACGCTGAATTTTTCCCTCCAAAAAATGTAAAAGGCAGGATGTTTTAACAATGTTGTATGCAGAGAAAAGTGTCGTAAAAAGACATGATGTCGTTCCAGACAGGTGTCGCGCAAGACAAGTTCTACTGTATGCAATAACATCTTTCGTCAGGTGCAAGCTGACAATCCAGGAAGAAGTATTTAAACATCTTTGATGCATTCTGCTGAACACTCTTTTAAGTACAAATCCTTACAAAAGAAAGTTAAAATTGGATTGCCAACCCTTGGATCATTTGTTATGACAGTTAACTTCCCCTTTGAAAAGTACATGTGTGAATGTTGTTTTTTATCAGGTGACTGGAAAGGACAACTAGAACATATCTATGCACATCTGATTAACCAGTGCAAACTTGACCTTCCACTGCAGAGTAGTATCGGCAGACCTAAAATGGGAAAGGTATGTTTGCTTGCAAGTAGCCAACAAATTTGTCCAAACCAACACATCTTCAGGAATTTCTACTGTTGAATGTTTCTAGCCATCATCATAGCCATGCGTCAATTGGTGTAGTAGTGTTTTTTGCTACAGACCAAATCGAACAGTGACATGCTCTTCCAAAGGACTGTTTGTGCTTTGAATTATCTGGGTATCCTGACTCAATCTGCTCAGTAGAGTGCACCCTAATCAATGCTGTTGAAATTTTGCACAGATCGTACAGGCCGACTTCGAGGATGAAGATGATTCTCTTGTGTTGCGTATCCGATTAGTCAAATCTGGACGAACATATCAGAAACCTAAACCCAAACCTGCGCCACCACCTGCCATCAGGACAAAAGCTAAAGTAAGTATGAACGCTTGTGTTAAATCCGTGAAAACCCTACGGTTTATCATCCCTATTTCTCAAGTGAGTTTAATCACATGTCAAGGTGATGATGATGGGCATGTTAATTAGATCGCACAACCCATGCACCCAAGATGTTACACTGGGACACAAAAGCATGGAGAACAGTAATCCCTTTTTACAAAACGAAATGTAATAAACTGCTTTGGGTCTTTAGCACGGATCTGAAGGACAGTATTTAGGATGCTAGAACACGCATAAAATGAAAGATCTTATGTAAAACAAGATACTCGAACTAATGTTGTCTCTGACAGAAAGAACTTGCAATTAAGTTTAAACCCTGCGTATATTTTACTATGCAGACCGTCAGTACAATGAAGAAAGTAAGTACTTTCACGGTGTTTCACATAAATACCTTGCAGATTTTAAAATTCTGTCATACAAGTTTTTGCTCCAGATGTTTCATTGACTCTTTTTCCCCATATTACTTTGCCACGACGGGAACTTCCTGCAGAACATTTTTAGACATTACTTCATGTAAATATTTATATTTGAAATGCATTGGCCAAATTGAAGTGATTGAAAATTGTATACAAAATTCAATTTTCAATTGTGTTGGTATTATTTTTGTAATAATCTGTTTCTCTTGTGTTTTACTTTAGCACTGTCGAAACATTTTAGCTCACAGTGATTAGTTAACCCTTTTATGCGATGAAGCATGTTACGGTTTTAAGATGTTTCTAATGTCCTTCAGATGTATACATGGTATTTACTTTGTAAGATTTTGTCTGTGGATAAGAACGGAATTGTTTGAATTGTTTTCGAATCCATTGAAGTTACTTCCCGACACTCATACATGGAAGCATTAAAATTCACGATAAGTGAATTGTAATGTATCATTGTTTACTTGTAGGTGGTGAGCACAATGCAAAAAGCAACAAAACCAGAACCACCCAAGAAGGACCCACCCAAACCTCCACCACCCAAGAAAGAGCCACCCAAGCCTCCTAAACCTGCAAAAGAGAAAGAAGTGAAGGAAGATCCGTTCTTCAAGACGGAAGAATATGAGGTAAATGAAACTGGATTAAGTGGCCCCTGACTTGTGATAGTGGCCTTCATGCGGATTATAAGTTGGATACACTAGGGTACATAAAAAAATCTGACGTAGACAATAGAGTACAGGGTATGAATGAAGACTTGAAAACATGTTGGTAATTGAACTGACGTAATACATGTACATGGATGATATTTGCACATCATATGGCTTGTATGTTACGTTAAAAACAGAGTTTGCTGTGAATGTACCTGTCTTTTGATGAACATAACTATATCATGACAAGATCAAAAGTGACACGAATCACAATGCTGCAGTTTATTTGCACCAATTTTACGAAACAATTTTTCGAACCTAAAATTTTAAGTGTGCAATACACGTTATTACAGGCGGAAGGAACACTTAAACCTTGGGAGCATTTCAACTCGGAAGTAGATTGTGAAGCACTACGTGGTGCCATGAAAGGAATGGGTATGATTTAACTCACTTACTTTTGCCCATGTTACAGTGTGTTGGCATGTAATAAATTTTAAAAAAATCATGAATTATGTTATCTGTTAAACCTTTCCTTGCCAACAGGTGTTGTCATGCATTGTCATCTAAACATCACATTTAGGTCATTTAAATTACCTAACCGTTTAATCTTTGCATGTTGTTTCGTTAAGGATTATATAGTCATATTGTATTTATATTTTATTATTTTCACCATACCCAGGTACTGAAGAGGAAGTTATAATAAATATTATGGGATACAGAAGTGTAATACAACGACAAGACATTTGTACAATGTTCAAAACTATGTTTGGAAAGGTAGGATTTATCTGTTATGATCTCTTGAACTAAAAATCTTAACACAAAAATATTTACGATAACAGAAAAATATCTTGAAAGACAAGAATTTATTCAAGTTGAAATATATTGTTGTGTTGTACCCCACATAGTATAGTAAAGTTAGTGCAGCAATGTCAATCAGACTTGCAAAAGTCTCTCTTATTTATTTTAGTAAGTGATTCAAATCTGTTTTGTATCATTTGTTCCGCAGAATTTACGAGAGGAACTGAAAGGAGAAACGAGTGGTAACTTCAAAGAGCTGTTAGCTGCACTATGTCTAGGTGCGGCAGAATATGATGCATATGAGATAAATAAGGCAATAAAGGTAAGGATAGTATTTGGTGTTCAGGCTTGCTGACTTCTGGTGAAATAAATTTAGATGCAGTGAAACTTCCTTTGGGCAGACCTTCTTTTGCACGACCAACCTCTCTTTGCATGACCATGACTTCAGGTGTAACACATTAAATTATACAGGAAATAACCCTCCTTTGCAACACCATCACCCCATTAACGACCACTTTTCTCCTCAAAATTGAGTGGTGGCTTAAAGGAAGGTCTGCTGTAGTAAAAGAAAAAAGAACATACATGAACAATTTTTATTGTCTTAGGGCCTGGGGACAGACGAAGACGTGCTTATTGAGATTCTATGTACGAGAACCAATGAACAGATCAAAATCATCAAAGAAACTTACAAAAAGAGTATGTAGGATATTTGATAATTTGATACATGCAACACACAAAGAAAATCGATTATGTTAAATACACCACCAATTTATGTCAATGTTTGATCAAGTTTACTCAACCGAATATATTTGTATAATTGTATGGGAATAATTAATGCTTCTCTTCGCAAAATTTAGAATATCAGGTGGATATGGAGAAAGACGTTAAAGGCGACACATCCGGATGTTTCAAGCAGTTATTGGTGGCACAGATGTCAGGAAACAGGAACGAATCTCCAACTTTTGATCTGACTGAAGCTAAAAAGGATGCACAGGCACTGTACCAGGCTGGTGAGAAGAAATGGGGAACAGATGAATCTATGTACGTGTGAGAGTCTAAATCAAAACTCAGCTTGTGCAAAACTAAGTATCAGTTTTAAATTTGTGCCTCAAACGTATGTTTAACGCAAATCACGTCTGTACACTATGTAATGTATAACAAGTTTTAAGGTTTGTTGTAGCAGGAAATGTGTACAGGGCTATTTGACTGAAGGGTCGGGATAACTTGATGAGTAATATATTTAAAATAAAATTAAAACTTTCGATTTAAGCTTAAAATCTAACCTTTGTTTTATTAGGTTCAACATGATTTTATGCCAGAGAAGTTTCGCACACCTTCGAGCTGTGTTTGATGAATATCAAAAACTATCGAAGAAAACAATGGAGGAAGTTATAAAGAGTGAATTCTCCGGTGACATAAAGGATGGTTTCGTAACAGTTGGTAAGCACATACCTCTATGACCATGTTAACTATTGTTTGTGCCGAATGGGATTTTTCACAACCAGTTACTGGTTTCTCTTTCAAACGGTACAACTGGTTTTATTTGGTTTTCTGTAACTACAAAAATTATTACATTTCCCAACGTATGTGCACTGCAGTTGTTAAAAAAAACGAACAAATTGTGAGAAAGATTTGATGACTTTTTGGAATGTCTAAGACAGCTTAGGCTTTGCAATGTATAGATTTGACAAAAAATTGGTGGTAATTGTAAATTTGATCAAGATTTAGTGATACTTTACAAATAAACTTAAAATTCTCTGGAATTACCTTTTGCAGAGGACATTTTGTATCATTTTCTCCAATGAAACCAAACACAAATATTTGAATTTTTCATTTTGATATTCGGTTGTGACTAAAAGTTTCAAATAAAACCAGATACGAATATCGAATCCAATCTCTAATGGTAACATGAGTTCACTTGTTAGAAGCATTTATATTCTATTAACTTGGTATTTACCAAGTATTTAGGATTTGTTTTATTTCTTTCTAGTTCGAGTAATTCAGGACAAACCTGGCTATTTTGCTAAGAAGATACAGAAATCTATGAAGGGATTGGGCACGGATGATTCTGCACTGATCCGTGTGGTGGTATCTAGGTGTGAGTCGGACATGGTGCAAATTATGAAATCTTTCGAGGAACAGTTCAAACAACCCCTGGCACAGTGGATAAGGGTGAGTGCTTCTCATATGAATATATGTCCATGCCCTAAGAAACATACAAACTAAATTTCATCATTATGCAGATTGTAATGATTGGATAAATCATTTACAATAATTAGCAACGTCGTTGTATTAATATAATCTCGCGCCATAGCGCCAACTAGTGGCCAGCGGAAATGACATCATAATGTGTAGTGACGTCGTACACAGCCTCCAAATTGCATAAAAGAAAGTGCGCGTGCGCTGCATCTCAGAAGGAATCCAGGCATTGAAGGGTAAACATCTCATGTAACTCACATTCTAGTTGCCTCAGGTAAATA
>JBCAUI010531162.1:0-11314 GCA_038406195.1 Haplosyllis anthogorgicola | reverse complement strand
GATTACTCTTGTGTTATGCTTTATCTAATTCTGCTGGAACTAATAAATATAAATGCATTTACCTGAGGCAACTAGAATGCGAGTTACATGAGATGTTTACCCTTCAACACCTGGATTCCTTCTGAGATGCAGCGCATGTGTGCTTGCTTTTATGTAATTTGGAGGCTGTGTACAACGTCACTACACATTATGATGTCATTTCCGCCGGCCACTAGTTGGCGCCATGGTGCGAGATTATATTAACACAACGACGTTGCTAATTATAGTAAACGATTTATCAAATCATTACACAATGAAGACAGAAAGTCTGTTGGAAAACCACACATATTTCTTTACCGTTTTCACTAGTTCATTGTGTTAAGTTCAAACTGAGCACATGTGGACTTACCAGTACAACACCGAGTCGCTTCTCTGGACTTTAATCAGAAATTGCATTTGACAGTGATGAAGTATCACCGCCATCAAGAATACCTATCCGCACTACGTCAGAAAATTATAATCAATCATCCTGGACAAACGGAATACTGATAAATATAAATATAAAGATAAATATAATGATAAATATTGATCATAGTAATAATCTATTGTCCCTGAAGACACCGCTTGACACATGAGGGATAGAGTGTGGCGCATTCTCTCGAGTCTCATCATCTACTGACAGAAACGAGGTGATAATGGATCACCTGAGATAAGGTCAGCACGGCGTGTAGTAATTAGGCTTCCTGGTCCAGTGCAGTGAAGAACAAGTACTGAGCCAGGAAAACGTGAAGCAATAGTTGAATACATCTTAAATCATGAATATTTGCCATCGATAACCCGCTTGGTAGTTGGTACCTTTATAACAATGAGAACTCAAGAACTGGATCCAGGTTGAACTGACAGTCGTAATGGACATAAATAGAAATAAACATTAAATTCCATTTATAAATTTAAAGCTAAGGATGAGTACAACGTCACCTATCATGGAAATCTATCTAAGTAACCCAGAATAAATTCAATGAGATTTTCTTGCTATCTCGAGAACAACATCAATTTATTTTACACTAATTTCCTGTGATGATTTTATTAAATTTTTAAATCTTCAGAAACCTTTTCTGGTCTCGGTGGGAACAAGGCAACTTAAAGGTATAGTTAATTTTACTCTTGATATACCGCTAATTACGCACTACTGTACATCAATTGTAGTTTACAACTTTTAACTTCCAAGCCAGAAACTCACCCGAGAACTCACCCAACCTTGGTGTGAGCTGTCCCTTAAGTGAGCCATCACCTCATGATGATGCAATCAGGTGGCAACTAAACATCCCCCATAGGGTTGCACACAACCCCATCTTCCCACATAGGGCTGGTACCAATTTTACACCTTGGTCTGGTGAATCTGTGATTTACTGAGACACTGCCCAACGTCTCTACCCTGTCCGGGAAGGAAAACCGGGCTGCCTGCTCGGGTTTAGCCAAGTTCAACCAAATTTCAGTCAACTACCCCCCCCCCCCCCCCACACTTCACATTTATTTGATACCAATTTTTTTATATGTGAGAATGTTACACGCTGTGTTAACAAAAGAGTCTAATAGATTAAAGAAAAAGACTCTCACATCCATTACTTTTTAAAAAATGTAAATAAATCATTGCAATGCAAATGATGAGTTGAGAATACAGCATGCTATCACGAGATGAAATATTGAAGATATGTTGGACTTTAGTTTCTCAGGCGTCCGTCAAATTGAGGGGCGTAGCATCTAACGATCAATAAATCCAATGTATATTTTGTATTCTGGTGTGGTAAATTTCGTATAAACTTTCGTTTAAACTTCAATAAGGACAGTGCCAACTGCTGTCTCTAACTAAGAGACTGGTTTCTGTATACTGCATTATTATTCCCCGAAGTATAATAAGGCGTAGGAAACAAGGTGATAATGTATCGCTGGGGATGAAGTCTGTTGACACTTTATAATTAGGTTTTCACAGGCAGATGTCCTATTAAACTTTCTCAAAGTGAAAGGTTTTTCTACAATACATGCACATTGACCCTGTCAACTAAATTTTCCTTTCCTTAAACATACTGTCTATTTCACTTAGCAAAGATCACTATGTGGTAGAATGTTTCACATGCGAATAGCGAATATGAGTTGTTCTACTCTTATGAACAGTGTTTCCAAATTCTAAAAAAGAAATTTGACCGCCAAATCATTCTAAAACGTAAAATTCTGACACGGGTTTTAAATAATGGCGTACAGGTGAACAAGCTTTACTTGCCGTGGTATACATTTTTGAAGAAGAAATCATTAAACATAGTACAAAAATCCTAGATCTAGATCATCTAGTCTCAAAAGATTCAAATAGGCCACGATTTGTCCTTAAAATACAGAGAAATAGAGCCCTGCAATTACTCAGACAACTGACACACAGCGGAAAACGTCTCAGACACAGACGTGGTCAATATAATTTGTCCTCAAAGTAATACGTGCGTCTGCTGTGGTTGTATCAGATACAGCACAATAGCCACAAATGATAAAGAGTCTGTTGATATATTTGATACAATCAGCTCCTATTCAAGGATGAAGACTTCCTTATCATTAATTGGATGATGCTATTGAGTCATGTGTATGATCATCAGTGACGGATTTATGTAATCATCATTCCAGATGAATAACATAAGTGGGTTTCTGTCATGAGGTATTTTATCGGCAATATGTTGCCCTGGTTACATTTCCAAATGATAATTTCACCACAATATATTTTTATTTTCTCTTGTATCATACGGTGATTCAAGCTTGATAAAAGGAAAACAAGCTGAATGACTTCAAAACAGAATTCAAATTCTTTCTCAAACGGTTAGCAATTGATTGTACTATTGTAATGAAATCCCAAGTGAGTTGTCCAGGTTCTGTGATTTTTCCCAAAAAGCTTTCAATTGCAACTGATTTTGGAGATGGAGAATGCGTAGACCAGAAAACGGACATCATCCACAACATATTATATTTACAATTAACTGAAATTTCGATGTACCGGAAAATGGTCTACCAACATTGACTAGATCGTCTTGTGGGTGTGCCTATCCTCTATCTTCCGTCCTCTCCCGACATACACCCTGCCCTCCCCATCCCTCCTTTTCATTACTTAGATTTAGATATAAAATGTGTGTTTCGGAAAAATACGGAAAGTGGAATTCGTTTGTTCTAATCCGTTCTGTAACTGAGAGAAATATCAGGAGCTGTTGTTCATTTTGGAACATGTATTTATTTGCATTGCGTTACGAAATGACTTCATACAATTCGGTAAACAAAGCATAGAACAGTGTGATCTGGTTCATATTAATGGTTAACCGTGGTATTATCTAAGAACAAACTAGTAACTCTCGGCTTCTGCTTCTACATTTATACTGCAGATCATGTATTTGCTCAATCATTGACCCGTCTGAGCCTCCTTACTTCTACTTGATAACCATAGACTTTATTTGTACTTTTTACAGCTGTACATGGCTCTAGTTGAGCTCTATTTGTATTCCAACCTCGGTTAGTTAAGTCCTAAAACGGCATATCAATGGGACCCACAACTTTTATTTAATGCATAAAAAGCCATTAGATTACTGATGTGACTCACATGTAGATAGTCCAAACTGTGACTTCTGTACACTACGATGTAGATCTGTAGTGGCAATGGTCACAATTTAACGTCAAAAAAATCCGTCAGAAACCGTGCAAAATTCCAAATCAATATCATATTTAACAACGATTTAATTACGGGAATTGACTTAAATATGCGATATAATTATTCAAAAGTAGAAGTTGTACAATTAGATATTCACCTCAGTATTTTGAATCTTGCTTAATTCTAAGATCCACTTAAATTAATGTGGACGCACAGATTCCAACTGATCTTGGCACAGGAGGACATAAATCCATTTTCAAATGACGAATGTAGATCTAGGCAGTAATTAACTTGAGTATGACCATTTTTGTGAGTCATGTGAAGCATACCGAAGGACTATCGTTCTGTTATATGTCTGTATATATCTTTATCCCAGGTCCCGTATTAAATTCAGTTCACCAGAGTGCAAATTCGATTGACTATCGCTATCAAACACTTACTTTTTTGGAGTGTTACATTTGGACGATTCATAACTTCCAAGTTCAACTCGGTTGTACTTAAAAAAGTAATGTCGCTTCATGACTTGGGAAATACTGTCAGCCGCCATACTTTTTTGCAAATACGTTTTCACAGGCATATGGGGGATGTGGACCTGAATCAGCTGCTTCATCATAAATGGAAGTAGAATTTATTATTGATCATGCAATACATTGCAATATAAGTGTTCATTCATCGGAACAGACTGGACTTGAATCACATCTCAGTTCTATGTTAAAAAAGACGCACTTATGGACAAAGCAAACAACTTTGATGATACTAATGGATTGCCAGTGCATTCTCTCTGTCAAAAGCACACTATTCACCAACGATGATAAAGTCCAAAGACACATTCAGTGCAATCTACTTCTATTCACTGATGACGGATCTTTTATCATAAATTGGTGACACTATTGAAACGTGTATATGATTACTAGTGACAGATTTATGTAATCATCCTTCCAGATGAATGAGAGAAATTCACTCCTGTCAATTCCATTTGTCATCAATTTGCCCTACAAGGCAAGGTGCGAATTTTTCTCTATGTAGGATTGAATCTATTTGTTGTCCTTTAAATTTAGATTAATGTTTCATTCACAACATATAAATTGCTAAAAATGACAATGAAAGTATATTAGTGAAGTAAAACAAATGAAATATTTTGCATAGAATATATAGATCTAATAATATTGAATGCCTTTGTATGATCATCCACACACACTTTTCCGAAATTGAATGAAATAAAAGCTTTCATGACCTTTTTTAGCAGTTAGGAAACATTTGGAATTTAGAGAGTTTCAAACTGTGCTATCAAAACTTAACCTTTTACTGGTCAGAGGTTTGGCAAAATCAGTGGATTTTTTCAGCCAAACAGATTTTTCGTCAATAATTGTATCCCAAGCCCACAGTTATGAACTTGCTGCTTTCAATTGGGCTGGATTTCAGTCCTTGGCCATTGCTTCTTCCCACTGTTGACAAAGGATATTGATTGGATCAACTACCCAGTCATACGAGCCTCTTTTGTGAGGCCCCCAGTCATCTGATTTTCTGAAAATGTGCAAGATATGGTTGATATACTTGACTTTCAAGCCAATGCAGATTTGTGACATAGGCACTTGTCTTTAAAACAAATTAGCTTAGGTGCATGGACTTCTGCTCATAAAAAGTTTTCTTTTTAGTGATTTATTTGAAATTGCTTTTAGAAGTTGCTCAGTTGTGCACTAGCCTCTGAGCCTTCTTAAATAGTGCAAATTTTGGAGCAAGACCACAAATTTATAGTCAAAATGTGTAAAACATTGCTCTGCTTCCAAAAATACCATTTTTAATGTTGGTTGGTGCATATTTACGGAGATATGCCAATTAAAGGCATCAAAGTCACTGACATGCTCTAGCATGCTTATAACCAGTAAAGAGTTAACCTTGTTTGAAATTCCATTGCTCTAAAATTGAGGGATATACTTACTTTGTTTTGTTACTCATTTTGTTACTCTTCACTTCCGTGGACCTTTCTATCCTGAGTTCTTTCTTTAGACTAGAGATTAACGAGATTAAATCACCATAACATAAACTTGTTAGCACTTTTTGCAGCAGCTTTCAATATAATCCACCAATTTGGCATTCCAGCGTCAACAGCCTACATCCAAAAGGAGCATATCGAGTAAATTCGGTGTCTGTAGTCCGTAGTCCATTCAGAGTATTCTATTTGATTATTGAAGTAATTTAAATGAACTACAGCTAGAAACTATCTGTAAAATATTCATCAAATACAAAATGACATTTGAAGGAATATCAAAACAAGTCAGAATCATTTCAAATGAAAAACTTAGGACAAAATTATAAACAAAAGCCTTCTTGGTTCACAGGTCAGCCAGCTGGCTAAATTAGCAAAGATAATAGTTTTGTCATGCTTACACTGGAATCATCTATCTGGTCTGTTTCTAAACAAACTTTGAGTTATTCCGTTTCCGTTTATTGTGATGACAGTTTATACTGCCAATTTGTTTTGACAAATATGTCTCAACTTAAGAACACTGACCATACTGTTGTATTTTGGCTTAATTGTACAGGCACATATGTTTCCAAATTGTTCTTAAGTTTTGAAATGAGATTTTACGCAATTTAACAAACCTAACAGACGTTTTTGGGTATAAATGTGACAAAACTACGGGAAACAAGTAACCACGCAATAACTGGACATTAGTGGGGTTTTTTTCGTGTCAGAAGGACAATACAAGCAAATGATGCACATTCAGTCAACTTCTATTCATAGATGACATAACTTTTATCATAAACTCGTGACACTGTTGAATCGTGTAAATGATTACTGGTGACAGAGTTATGTAATCATCCTTCCAGATGAATAATCTAGTGCCAAATCTGATACTGTCCGTGTGTGCCAATTCTTTGTGCACATAAAATTGAATCATACTAATATATAAATATAAACCTAAAATTTTATAGATTGGAAACAAATCGACTTGAAAGTTCAACAAAAGACAAATATGATATTTTTCTGCTGATTTTATTATTAAACTAATTTTCTACAAAAAAAGTGGTATACACTTCCTTTCTAGTAAAATATAACGAGGTGTATTGTAACAAAGGCTGCCATTACATGTATACATACATGTTGCAATGCATACAACAAAATGCTTTGGAAGTAATATATTGTACTGTAATGAACGAAAATCAGAGGTATTTGAATAAGTATGTTGCCGTAGTATCTCAGACGTGTCAATAGCAGAATTCACTGTGTAGATTCATCATTTCACTCTACCAGGGTATGGATTAATGATATCAATTTTGCCTTCACATAGGAACGATGCGACCAAGATTCCACTTGCCAATAAGTTCCTTGTTCGTGTCAAATCATCCATTGACCCTATGTCGTCTCCGCTGCCTGGAAAAGCATTTTGTAGTCCGTGAGATGCCCTCGCATAACTTGCTTCAACAAATTATATTCTAAATGTGAGCGACTAGTCTAGCCCTCGTAATAGTGTGTGAAACATTAGTCAGGCAGGTACAGCGATATCAGACATAGTGCTAGTGCTGGAACAAGACCATTTTTTATATCCAGAGCACTACTGACACACTTACGTGATTATTGTACTCTGTGATGCGTAATTTGCAGAAATAATAATAGTAATAACGGAATTGAATATGCTGCCAAAATCTACATGTATGTTTGTTACAAATTAAAGATAAACTTTTATCTTTCTTAAGATGTGATCCTGTTCTGTATAAACCCGTTAAGCATGATGCATGTAAATATTTATATATTGAAATTGGTCCTTTGGAGTATGACATAAATGATCATTAATTGGGGATCAACTAGTTGGTCCATGGGGAGGCCCTGCGAGTCATTTCATTACCCCTGTTTAGCCATTTGTAAAAAAAATGGTGGTGATCACCCTGGACCTAGAGTATTTTCAGTCAGGGTACTACTCAAACAAATTGCTGAATCCATTACCGTGAATCGTTAAAATAATAGGCATACTTATATCAATAATTTAGTTTTTTACCTAGCACCCATTGCTGTCGTTCCTCTGAGTACCATATGTAGCGGTCACTCTGGTCATCTTTGACGTACACTGGTTTGTTACTCCTGTAGTAACTGATGTGGTATGTCCCTTCATTGCTGTGATCCTTGTCGTGTCCTCGGGCTCGCACTTTCTGCGGGTACTGTGGGTATTGGTTATTTGACATCATGATTTGACCTCGATTCGCTTACCCTGCAGTTCAAATTGTGAGAGTTTCAATTTACTGTACATTTTGTGCTGTACATGTAAGTGCAAGTTAAATTTTTATTATAACAGCCTAAATTTACAGATGAAATCTCGTACGTAGTTTGAAATATCTTTTAAATAAAAACATTTAATTGAACATGTCAGGACGTAGGAGCTAAATTGCCAAAATCTTACTCCATATTACAATACATATTATAAAGTTCAGAAACATCTTACCCGCAATGTCCCAATGTGTTTTTATCCCCTGCCTCCAAGTTGAAATTTGCATAAGTAAAATGTTTTCTCAAGTTTGTTAATAGCCAATTGTACCAACAGTTAAATTGGAGGTGTCTGATTTATGGTAAAGTTGCCTAAAAGATTGTGTTATGTCCCATGCACCATATAATTAGCCGACCTTGAATTATATTTTCAAAAAGGAAAGCAAAATTAGTTATGTTTCAGTTTTATTACTACATTACAAGAAAGTTGAGTTGAAACTGTTTCATATAAATTTATCTTTTAGTAATTACGGGGGTCGATGCCCCAGACAAACTTGTCCTTGAATGTTGAAATGTTCATATTTTCTGGAAGGAGTGAAGTCTGTTGCTCAGGTAATTATTTAAATTTCCATTAAAGTGCATATACTTGAAGCTGGTTTGAATGCTCAAATGTTATCTATCTCACATAAACGTTTATTCTACGTGATTAAAGGATCGTCCTTCACTTTTAGAGGTATTGTCATTAGTGCTTTATGGATAAAATTAACTAAAATGATATGTTTAGTGACGGCAAATAATATATTATGAAAAAGCAGCCAAGCATCAGAGTCAATGATTATTTATTACTAATATAGGGGTTACTTTTTACTTCCCAAAAGGGACAAATAATGACTTAAAAATAACGAGAACTTTCGAGGACGTAACTGATAATTTCATTGGATTTACCAACAATACATGTACTTATGAAGCTCACAGGATATTTTAAGATGTATACCCTTTTAAAAAAAGACACTTTTGCCACAGATCTGAATGTTACACAGAAGTCTCATTAGTTCCAATCGTAAGTAAAGTGCAACGATATTTTAATTGTTGTTCCCCAATTGCTTTCTAAAATAAACAGAATGACAAAAACATCAGAGAACTAAACTAAACATGAAATTTTGCCAGCAAAGACCGTGGGGGGGGGGGGGGGAGATGGAGAGCATGGGTTTGATCATGTAAAGATATGTCACTTTTTGTGCCTGGAAAAAGTCAAAGGGCATATGTTTTTGCCCTAAAAGCATTCCTCTTTGCTTTAGATGTATAACTTTCATATGCCATATGTATCTTGGTGGTTTCCTTTGACAAATTGAGTCAAATTAAATCAACATGAAAAGGTATTCTCCAGAAATGTACACTTTTCATAACAATTATTTAATATTTTATCATAACGTAAGGGACATATCTATTTTTTCACACCAGGCTACGTTAAAAATATGAATGTTTTGTTGAGCTTAAATACGTGGAACAAAATATGATTATCGAGTAGCCTTGCTTAAAGATGGAGTGAATATAACTTACAGAAACAATCTAAACTTGCTTGTCTGAATTTTGACGATGAGATGTTTTCCTCGGCTGAAATTTGCCTGTTGACGTTCCTGCTGCTGTGCACACATTTCATTAGATAAGTTGGCAACAGGGACTTTTCAGCGCCGAACTATTATGCTCTTTCTTACCATGCTTCAGGTCCTTCGACTTTAAATATTTACACAAGTGATTAGAATAAGTCGCAGTGGAATTTTCTTTAATTTTCTGGAAGTTATGCATTGGGAACGTTTGTCTACATTTTTGGGTTTATTTTATTTTATTTCATAAACTTTCCCGACTACTATAAGATCTCGCTGCAAATAAAGTCATGACGATAATAATGTCGCTGCGTAATTCCGATGGTGATGCATTCAGCTATGAAATATGCTGGAGACGTACGTAGCATTTAAAAACATTGATGCACATTAAATAAAAAGAACATTCTTGACTAAATTTGGCAGTAAGATAAAATAATATGTAATTGATCAACTGCGGCACTGTATAATATTGATCACCCAAACAAATAATGTAGACATAAGAAAAATATTAATTTTATCGATGAAACGTAATTATCTTATACTGTGTGAACTAACCAAATGGTAATTAAATGAAAAATTCATGGACAGCTTTTATAACAATATAAGAATCAAGTTTATGTTGTTATTGGCAATGGAAATAATTTGAAGTACCATCTTTTGAATATAATCATACTGAAGATTTTCTAGGTTATATTATTTCCTACGAATGCTGGAAATACTTATTACGGATCTTCATTTAGCCTAAAAGACATCTTAGATTTTACTTTTGTTAAGAGAATCACAAAAATGTACTTCAGTTCATATTTCGCACTTAGGACTTGCATTTTTCTTGGTTTACTGGAAAAAGTTGTCGTCTAGAATCTGAGCACCACATAAATTGGCATAAAATGGCCAAACATGCCAGATCTTGACAAAAGAATCGGGTTACCAAATGTAAACGGTAAGCTCCTCATCTGGTTTCTGATCAATAGAGAATATCTGGATTTGTGTGTTAAAGCATAGTGGATAAAAGAGTCTTTAGAGAGTAACCAGTGAAAGGGAAGTGGGTATGAGATGTTTACCAGAGAAAAACAGTGAATTTTTTGAGTCGAGATTTTCTATACTGCAACTTTTCCACTGTTCGTGCTTCGCCGTTGTAGGAACAATATAAATTCACGATATGCTGTTCTTCGAATGAAGGACATAACGAAAAGCTCTATTAATAGAACCATAACTTAAACCCCGGGAGGGGCCACATACAAGGTAAACCCGCAGGAAAGGCATTTAATGCAGCTGCAAACATGCAGCTTGGGGTTCTTACTAGGAACTTACCTCATCCAAAGCTTTACACACACAAGTTAACGATGATCCTCATGGTTAATTAGTTACGCGTTAGCATCATTAGTAGCCATCTTTGATTACAGACAGTTCAACTTGCACCTTTGATGAGACTGCATGTAATTTTGTACCAGAATTAATAAACTATATATGAAGTCTAAGAACTATCGTTCTAGTCTTTTTACAGAAATGAAAGCTGATATTGTTCAGTTTGTTTAAAAGTTTTTTTTATTTTATGAAATGGTACTTCGGAAAATGCATTTCGAGATTACAATGTGTCGTAACCTAAGTTGATGCACTCTCTCGAAAGAGACATGTAATAAATCACGAACTGGCGCGCGCAACTGGTGTCCGCCCCCACAAATTTTACGGATGTAATACACCAATTATAGTAGTGCATGTAGCATGTAATCTTTACCGTGACGATTGTACTAACCAACCATTGAGTGACTCACACTCGAGTGTGTAGATGAAGTTATGTATTTAAAGGACTGTAATTTAGAACAAGGTGAATTTTGTGTTTGGTTTGACTTGACTCTA
>JBCAUI010531151.1:0-11314 GCA_038406195.1 Haplosyllis anthogorgicola | reverse complement strand
TCAAATTTTCTTCATTTAATTGTTCTTTATTAGTAATAGATTGAAGGTTACTCTTTTAATTTTATTTTAAACATTTAAATGGAAACTTTGCATGTGTGGCAAGTACGGGAGTGCGCATGTTACACTGGTCAAGTACGGAAAGAGCATATGCTTTATTTATGAGATTCTCTGTGCCTTCTCGTCACAAGGTGCACTTAAACATTAAGGCATTATAACATGATATTTCACATCTCACTCTATGATGAATGTTTTTACCCATCGATTACGATATTGCTTTCCTTTATCACATTATTAACATTTGGTACAATGCTGTTGTTAGTTAATTAAGTGATGCACAACGAGATGTTCTGGGGTTTGTACATTCTCTACCATTGAAGAGATTATGCATCAGTCCAACAACATACACTGCGCATCATAGATCTCACAGTCAATCATGGCATTTCATCATGTGCGACAAGTAAATGACTAGAATATTCCTGTCATGAGTACTTACGTTATTACAATACACTACGCTGCCCCTTTCAACTCTTTGATTTTTAAAAAATTGATACATATTGTGTCTTAGATATTAAACGTTTTTCAATCAAATATCGCATTGTAAACCCATTTATATATTACAAGACAATTACACATAGTGTAGTCAACTTTAAGGGTGCACTTATAATACATACGACAGAAATCGTGCCATTTTATAAATAGAACGCTTTTCAATAAGTCCAGTATCAATTTGTTATCCTAAGACACAAAAATCCTCACTCTGAAGATCAACACATAACCTCTGATATCACAAATAGTTACAGCAACAAGTCGCATGATCATGATTATCTATCACCAGTCTGGGAAACGGAAAGTACATGCATGTTTTAAGCTCACTACAAATACTGTCTTCATGATACCGTGAATGTGCAATTACCAACCGCTCTGTACTTTGTACCATTTAACTAAGATTTTGCGAAATGTCCAAATGTCCTACCCTTTATGAATACCTAAAAATAATACCTGAACGCTCCAATACGTGTACTTTACAATCCTGGATAATGCTGTAAGGGCAACATTTCAAGGCTCCGTGATACAGGTTTAAATATACATGTAGAGTTTTGTGCACTTCACACGAGGTAAAAGTTTTAGGGTAGTTAAAACTTTCCCATGACCGTGTTACTCAAATGTACATTCACACCAGGTCGTAAGTCTGCATTACAGGTGTAACGGGATAGCAAGTGCTACGATTACACTACTTTCCATTTGTGGTGCAAATTTTTGATTTTGCTGTAACGTTTTGCACTCGAACATGAATTTCCCAGTCTGGTGTTAATCAAGTGATACAGCATTGATAGCAGAAAGAATATCACCATGGTGATTACGTGTACATTGTTGTCAAGTGATTGCTGTTGCTACGTTAAAATGTGTTGTCTCTAAATATAGTCTTTTTACAATACTGTCACCACAAACGCATAAGTTTAAAATTAAAATACTGTACTGCTGTTACTAAGGGCAGTGACCATGTAACTAATCCCGTTGTCAAGCAACAAGACGTTGGATACTATGCCAATTAATTTGTGACCTTATATCAATACCAGTTTTAAGTTACGCTTTGAAACAAACAAAAAGTCTGATGCAATTATTTTGACAATAACGTCTGGTCGCTAGGCAACCATGTTACTATGTAGCAGACAGTAGTCTATACTCTTCAGGTGCATCTTCCGGTGCGGAGGAATCCACATCAATCAACTGGAATGCACCCCTCGCACGTGTTGAGCGATCTGCGACTGTATCAACTTCATCCAGAGATAGCAATCCGTCTGACTCGGAGTCGGTGTGATCCGCCACCTTGTTGTAGTAACTCACTTTATCCGACGCTTTGTGATACTTTATACTGGAATCACTTCCACCGGAAGCATCCGTTACCAAGGCAACATTCGTTAGCGTTGTTTTGAAGACTTTACGTTTCAGGAAGTTGTCAACCACCCAGAATATAAATGCCTGTGAAATAAATAACGATTATGTTGCAATAACTGTTGTTCAAAATCACTTCCTGACCACTATTTTTTTTAAAATCACCCTGGACTAATAAAAAATATCACGCCAATTTAAATACTACAAACCAATATGGCTTCCAAAGATATGATGTCATGCCAATTATTTCAGAAGCGTGCGCACTTCATATATACGGTGGTATAAAGTTGTATACATGTGTTGGTGGGAAATTTGACAAAGACTTAACATAGCATGGCACTTACATTAACTATAAAAGGAACTATGAATATCACAATAACGAGTTCAAGATGCGGATCCTTTATGGGAGACATGATGAATCTTCGCACCTATAATAAACATGCAAAAATGGAAAATATAGCACTTGAAACGATTTTTGTGGTTTGTAGATACTTAAGTTTTTGAAATGCATTATTTGCTCTACTCGCCTTCCAATTTTGTTGAAGATGTACACTCTTTTATCACAATGGGCTTTGAAGTTGAAACAGGCATGCACTTAAACTCTCCCCAAATAGATGAATTGAACTTGTAGTGTTAAAGTGCACATGTACTTACATCTCTCCAGAAATTAAATAGCACCAGTAGTGTCATTAGCAGTTTCTCAATGATCATCACTAGTATATACAGACCGCACTGTCCGATCCACGCATTACATTGTGGCGGATTACCTGTTGCAGAAACAGTAAAAGACGTCAATATGCATAAGGCCATTGGCACTGAGAGAGCTCCAATCTGTTGATTCATTTCACTTGGAGGGTAAAAGCGGCATGCACTGAGCATCTCTCCCGAACTTAAATGGGACCTGTAGCATTTAAGCGCATGTGTACTTACAACTCTCAAGAAATTGAATTGGAAGTGACAATGGGACAACATCTCGACGGGCATATGCATGCACTGGGGACGGGAACAGGGTAGATATGTCAATATTCTAATACCGTATTCTCCGAAGGTAAGACTGTCCTGTTTCCTGTACTTGACTACACACTGACAGATTCTCAGACCGATGTAAATGATCAACAGCCCAACTGTTGAATCCAACAGGAAACTTATAAAATACCTGAAATGGGATTGTCTGACATGTCACACTCGTCATTACTTCGACATTTTCCCAACTTTTCCATTACTTTCTGCATATAATTAATATTTCTCAAACAGTGTAGAGACGTGGCTAAGCAATTTCCGTTACCATCATGCGCAAAAACTTCGGGTGAAAATTTGGCGCTTTTTGGAAGGATTAGTGAAATTCACATTTTCTTACTGGCACATCCACAGGAACCAAGTTTTGCGACAAAAACTGTACAACATTAAAATTATTTTTACCTCTTCAGCCCTATAAGCTGTGCATTGTGCGATCGTGGCATGCCAACTGATGGATTTCAGTAACGCCACACACAATGCCACAATCGATAAAATACTCACCATGTGCACGGATCTCCCTGAAACATATCCGCCAAGAAAACGTTGGCAAAATGTATCACCGCGGCTCCAATAGCCTGTTTGGATGTGTCGAAAAACCTACAAGGAAAAAAGCCTTCACTTAAATCTGTGCAGAACGAAGCTCCAGCAATTACTGAGGAATGCAGTACATGTACACATGTCAAGCATGTAAGCGACAGATCCGCCCTGACTTAGAAACCCGTGCCAACGTAAGCCCAGTGGCCTCGTTAAAATTTCAAAAGGAAGCTGCAGTAAGTAATCATTGCAGTGATTAATTTCACTTCAGATGACAATCACGTCACTACGATATTTTCACAAAACTGCAAACATACCAGATCTTCCATGGTCTTCGTTCTCCCTTTGGTTCACAAAATCTCTTGACTGTAACGAAAGATACATTTTCATTATTAGATGTGACCTGCTGTCGTTGACTGGCGTTACATTTTTTCTTTAGATCTTGTCATTTTACTTATAGGACTGTTTGTAGAAATGTTTGGTGAATCTCAGCAAACCAACATCCTCACTACACCGAGATGTAAAATTGGTACCGGCAGAAGATTGGCGAGACACGGAATAGTACACCATGAGAGTTCAAGTCCCCTCGAAATGATGATTCAACTGAATTCCCCGCTGGGTCTATGTTGTAGACCACTACACGAAGTTAGTTCATGAAGCGGTATCATAAGCTAAATGTATTGTACTCATGTCCTAAGGCTGAATGAGAGTCACCCTGCTGAATGGAATATGAAACTTTCCAGTTGCTACTTACTTATCAATGAGGCAAAGGCAATAAAAGCCAGCAATCCCTGGACAAACAGACCGAGTGGTCCCAGTAAATCCCCGCGCTCACAGTGGAATTCATTCTTGAAAGGCATAATATTGGAATCTCTACTAAGGGATGCGCTATCATTGCTTGTCATAACATCTGCTGTTTGCACACTGTCAAATTGGGTGTGTTTTACCACCAAAATGGTGTCACCACCATTGTATATTGACATTCCCCAAAAGCACAAAATGTTGGTGAGTATCTCTGGCAATTTCTACATTATTCTGAACATTTTAACAGCATAAAATCTGATAAAATGTTGTTTTCCCCAAGATCTCGCATCTGTCAATGGCACTTCCGGCTTTTTCACTTGGCGCATGCGTACTGAGTTCTATTTTTTGCCTGTTGTTTTCCTTTAAATTTTTGCAAGAAATCAACAGTTTGACAAGTTTGCTCAGTTTGATCAATGATCAGCTGGTGAGTGCTGCTTCAAGAAACTTCTTTGAGAAGCTGAAACTTATTTTTTTTACGTTAAAAAACAGGAAAAGGTGACTGCGACTTCAGTACAAAACGCGCGCATGCGCACTCATTTAGCAGGTGCCATTTTGGTCGAGCAGCTGAAAAAAGAAGAAAGTTTGAAGCAAGAAAATCAACCAAATAATTGACAAAGCATGAATGGGGTAGGTATTTCTTTTTGACATGTTAAGTTTAAAATAGTTCTACTATTTTTTCTAGCAGTTTTATTGATGTAGAAGCTGATTTTCCCCTCGAAATAAAGGTGCAAACATGAGCAATTTTCAGAAACGTCATCAGCGAGAAAATTTTCGAGCTGCTTGTTTTCGAGAGGAACAAAAATTTAAATGCCAAAAATAAATATGAATGCTCTGTTGATCGTGTAGTGAAACATAGGTCATTTGAATCTTGAGTTTGTTAATTTTGATGTTTATAATTATGGACTCGTTTCCTTTCAGATTTAATAGTTTTCTTTTTAGGTTTTTAAAGGGTCTAGTTTTGAGTAAGCCCATGTTATCTTGTGCTGACACACGACAAACACATGACTGTCTCATTTCCCCAAATGTGGTCATTGACTCCCGAAAACACATGTCACCCTCCAAAGTTTTGAATTTAAGCACGGAAAAAAGAGCAAACATTTGCACCATCTGTGAAGAAAACAAATAATTTATTTTTAGTTTCAGGACATTGCACTTAGCTGGTAACCTTTTAAATGAATGACTGGGTGTATGATCATGATCATGATCATGAAACTAAGACTTAAAATATCGTAACACCGATATGTGCAACATATCGAACAAGTTGACATCGGATAATTAAGAACTGTCGTTAATTTTAGTGGAAATATATTTTACGAAAAATGAAACTAAAATTAATTTTAAAAATTTAATATTTTAAATTTAAAAATAATTTATCGTGTATTTTCTAAATATAAATGCATTACATGTATGGAATTCTGTATTACATCCCATTATGTTATTTTTACACTGCGATGTTACACAATTGACTTTCTTCGGTCTAAATTTTGAAAATTGCAAAAATTTATTAATTTTAATTGTAGTGAATGGAAACACTTTGCCGAATAATGATTCATTCCGATTTGAAACAATCACAATTTGGCATGAAGCCTCGGTAAACAAAGGGCGATTTAAATATGACATTATAAAAGTGAATAATGTGGTGGATTAGTCACCATCAAAAATCCGGAAATTATCCACTTTTTACTTAAGACAAGAAAAGATCAATTTATTAAACGGCGTAACATTGTACATTCAAAGAGTCACTAAAGATGTTATTTAGACATAAAAAATAACAAAACACTATAAATAGTCAATAAACGTAACCATAGTAACACTTGCAATCAATATAATTTAGGTATACTTATAGTAAACAAAAATATGCACCAAAAATGTTGATAAGAACATTAAGTTATTTCATTTAAATAAAAAATCACAAAATATATATGCAGCAGGAGAATTAGTTTTTGTAAAATTGTCTTTATACTTCTTCAGGAAAAGGATGAAATTGCGGAGACAATTGCTGGTAAGACATGCAGCCACTCGCATTGGGTTATGGGCATGCATTCCCCTGGTTGGGTTACCAAAGTGTGGTGGTTTTATGAATGTGGGTTTCAGTGGTTCATTTATTCATCATGATCAACTGGTTATCAGCGGTTCTTTACAAAACTGTCATACATGCCCCAGATTTTTACTATCGAATTGAATTTTACACAAGTAAGTAATGCTAACTAGAAGGAATAACCATGACATGTTGTCCTTCCGACCAAAATGAGTGATCAGAGGTGTCGCAATTTAGTCCATTAAATTGGACGGGGCTATGTTAATTTACTTGCCATCTCTCACATTGTTTTCTATTTGACATGTTTTCCGAATACATCTTGAGCTTAGCTTTTGCATGGACTATGCTATGAACATAAACATGTATTATGTATACATTTATTATTTCATTTTAAACTTCCTCTGACGTAAAACATTCAAGAGGAATAAGGGTCAGGCGAGGTATGAAATTTATGTCCGACACCCGACATTGCCCTAGTACAGTAGGATCTCTTTTGAGCGACACCTAACTTCTGCCCCCCAGTGATGTCGTAAAAGGGAGTGTGTCGCTCAAAGGAGATATGGTTACATACATTTAATATTAGAATATGTCACCCAAAAAGTGTCGTGTAACAGAGAGTGTCGCTGAAAGGAGTGCCTACTGTAAATCCAATAGTGTCGGAAATTCTTATGATTTACATTTGATATCCGACAATTGTCTGGTGATATTTTGTGGCTTCGTTTCACGTCCTGCGGCGCAAGGCCCTCATGATTCAACAGTTGCGATTCCAGTGTTTACACATTTATGCGATTGCATTACAATAATGTATTATTCGATTTTACGTCAACATACAGTAGAACCTGCTTAAACAAGCCACTGCTTTGAGCGGCCACAGGGCATTTTACGGCCAATATGTGGATTTCCTTCCTAAAATTTCTTATAGATTAATCATTAAAATCATTACTGCTTTGTGAGTCCACCTGTCATTTACAGCCAATTTACATTCTGAGTAAGGGTGGCTCTTCAAAGCAGGTTCTACAGTATACGTCTGAAATGAGGTGGAAAAGTGTGACACGACCGGAGTCGACGTCATTTCTCAAAGCACCGACCACAAGGCTCCGGATTTGACCAGTTCGAAATGTCGTTCGCTTTTTTGTTTGTCAAAATGTGACGTTTACTACGCCCAGTTTTCCGGATGGAAACCAGTCAATGAAAGATACAGTGTTGAATTCAAAGTACACTAGGACCTCCTTTGAGCGACACCCATCTTTTGCTTCACAAAAGTGTAAAAAGTATAGTGTCGCTCAAAACCGTCGTATAAGATAGGATGTTGCTCAAAAGAGATGTCGTAAAAGGGAGGTCCAACTGTACAGTTATAATGAACATTTATTAGTTCATTTATGGAATAAATACCGTCGTCTCACCTGAAGTATCCACTTAACAGAGATGCCACTTTTCCGGTTTTAACGGGAATTACGGTTTTTCAGACATCAAAAATTTTACTTTCCGGTTTTACTTTTTAATAGAATTACTAAATTTGGAAGAATTTTAATATTTGAGCAAATTTTCTCGTTTTCCGGTTTTTCTGACAGAAGTTAGTGGCAGTCTGGACTTAGTGAAATTCAAACAATTATAAGGGTCTTACATTTCGATATTTTTCATATATTCTTTTGTTTTACGGCACCTTAATTAGTTGTGCCATTCATAGTTGCGCCTTGGAATTTTAATAATTTTGACATACCTTCCCGGTATATTTGCTAGATATCTGCAGGATTTGTAAACAAATATGTAATGCCAACAGTAGATGCAAGAATGGTAATTGAGTTGAACTAGGTCCAGTAATTACCAACGTCATTACAAGCTGTGTGATTAACGCGCTACACAGAAGTATTCGGTTCCATTTTACCTGTGTTGAGCGGTATTTCTAACTACGTATTTTTCGCAAATCTCAGGTGTCGCAGGAAAACAAGTTGGTTTCTTTTTTTTTCTGCTGTTGGTTAAGGCTTTTCTTTTTTAAGCATTTGGATTACATTGCACTGGCAGGATTTTCAAAGTGCGGCGATCGGGAAAAAAAAAAAAATTGAACTTGGTCCCAAAAAAGCCAAACTGTTTATAAATATTGATAAAATATTTAACATTTCTCAGTCATCTCATGACGAAACTTGTTACAATGGAAGAATCTTGCTGCGTGCAACATGTTTCAACCTCAAATGAGTTTTTTTTTTTTTTTGAAATCCCGATTTCAAAGTGCGGCGGGAAATGTAATCCAAACAATCAAACAAAAAAACCTTACATAACATATTTCTTTTGAGCGGGTTATTTGATGAAGGTTCAGTGTTTAGTTAAGTGATGAGATTAATAATAAATATTCAGTGTCTGAATAATCCTATAAAAAGATATTTAAAGTCACTTTACTGGGCATGTTTTTCTTATCTCATGAATAAAAACTCTTAAGGGTTCGATCGCCGTTGAAACATTCAGAAAAATAAAATGACTAAGATTTTGTACGTTTGTAAAATTGGTAAAGTTCATGTTATACATACATGTATCATCAAACTTGAACCCTAGGGAGAGGAACGGTTGTGCAGGCAGGCCAGTCATTCTTTTGTGGACCAGTGGAGTGTATCAGGAAGGTTTATGCACATGGCGGATTGAGGACGTTGTACACTGGATTAGCTGTTATGGGAATACGGGATTTGCCAGCTCTGGTTTGCTACATGGGTGTCTACGAGTCATTGTTCCGAAGATTGCATAAAAGCTCTTACACGGATGATTCAGGCGTTATGGCAAGCTTGCTTGCAGGAGGTACAGCTGGAGTGACTTCATGGGGTATTATCATGCCATTGGATGTGATTAAAAGTAACGTTCAAGCAGATTTCAATCGCACAAAGTACAAAGGAGTTGTGGATTGTGCTCAGCAGGTTTACAAACGTGGAGGAATTAAGGGATTTTTCACTGGTTTTGTGGTGAACAGTCTCCGTGCTTTTCCCGTCAACGCAGTCACCTTCCTGTTCTACTCACAAATGCTCAAGTTCCTTAACAAAGAGTTTCAAACCCCAGCAAAGGTAGAAGAAGGGTAAGAGCATTCTCAAAGCTTTTAATATTTTGTAAGTGATCAAATACATTTTATGTGAACAATGAGACCTGTTTAATGCTGTAATATAGTACTACTATAGCCACAATTTTGTAGCAAATGAAATTGCTTTTATTATTATTTTTGTGGAAATCAATACATTTGCCAGGCAGGAATTGTCAAAAAAAGATAAGGAAAGGGGACAGCCACTTTTGCTTTATCCACTGGTAATTTTAGATTTTTGAAGCCACATTGATGCAGCCACAGAAAAAAGGCTGTATTAACACTGGTTTCTCTTCACTTTTAGAGCCGCTGGTCAGTACATCACAGAGTGCTAAGTCGCGATATTTCAAGGGCCCCTCTGAATGCATTGCCTATCTGTATAAAACAAATGGAGTACGATCATTGTACAGAGGTATAACATCTATGGCAATCAGAGACGTGCCGGGTTACGGAATTTATATTTTGGTATACGAATGGATGTTCTATCACATGAGAAAACTGGATATAGGTGATCGACATGGGGCCTTTGCAAGTGTGGTGTCAGGGGGCTCGGCCGGTGTCATATCATGGGCCCTCATGGCCCCAACCGATGTAATTAAAAGCCTGATACAGGCCGATGTATCTCATACAAAGTATCGAAATTTGCTACAATGTATACAACACACATATAGGCATTTTGGAATAAAAGCATTTTACGCAGGATGTTTAGTTAATTGCGTAAGAGGATTTCCTGTCAACGCAGTGACATTCCTTGTCTATTCTCAAGCTCTGAGAGAACTGAACACTATACATCCTTCAAGAGAACGTTCAGCTAAAATAACGGAAGATCCTTTGACCCATATTGGGTCCCTATATTACGTCAGTAGTTTTGATTATGACCTTCATGTCGAATTTGATTATTTGCATGGAGAATAATATATCTAATAGGACGTTTAATACTGTAATACGTATTTCAAATAATCGCGTTCAATTAAATCAACTTGATGTAACATATATTGATTACTATACATTCTTTGTGCTTGCAACTCGCGTAATTAACAATACAATGCATTTTTACAACATTTTTTGTATTTCTTAACTGAATAGCGGAATCCAGAGTACTGGTTTAGATGTATTTGAATTACATT
Organism: Haplosyllis anthogorgicola; assembly: GCA_038406195.1. NCBI lineage: Eukaryota > Metazoa > Annelida > Polychaeta > Phyllodocida > Syllidae > Haplosyllis > Haplosyllis anthogorgicola. Next base: position 846 of record JBCAUI010531151.1, on the reverse strand, counting down.
TCAGTATTTTAGATGTATTTGAATTACATTTCAGTATTTAAGAACGCTTATGTATGGAGAGTTGTCGATGTTAATTCTGTTATAGCAAAAGCCAGACTAAGTCAAGGTATTAGTGCAAAACAGTACCTTTATATATTGGTGTACATGTACATGTACTTCCGTATAGTCTTTATACACAGATTAAATTAGAATAATTGTAAATAGCCTGCAGAAGTTAACAATCAAACTTGAATACAGTATAAACCATTTTTTCTTTGTTTTAGAGTAAAACAGTGTTTGTTATCGTTATATTTTTACAACATTAATCTACCAGTATTAAAAGAAACGCTACTAACCGGTCTAACTGTATTCGCAGGGTACATTTATAAATTTACTGCATAGTCGTATGTGTTAGATGAGATATAGTTGTTTGTGTGAAGGAATTAATCGACCTGTTCATGCACGCTTTTGCCCATATTGCAAGCACAGTCGTATGAGGTATTATTACCGCCCGCGTATGTGGGAAGGTTATGTTTTCTGTCGTGTCTGTGTGTGTGTCTGTCTGTCAGTCTGTGTGTCTGTCCGGGCTATAACTTTTGAACCACTTGACCTAGAAACTTCATTTTTGGCATGGTGGTACATCTTCAGATTATCTAGGTCAAGTTTAAGTATCAAGGTCACTGGGTCAATTTCAAAGTCACAGCAATAAAAATGTAAAAAAAAATAGTGTTGTCTACTGATATTAACTGTTATGATGTTTGAGACAAATAAATGGGGCAAAGGTCAAAAAATAGGTCAAGGTCATTTGAAGGTCAAATTTCTAGATTTTTGTAATTTTTTCATGTTTTAATAACTATTTGCATTTTA
>JBCAUI010531140.1:0-11314 GCA_038406195.1 Haplosyllis anthogorgicola | reverse complement strand
TAGATGGTTTATTTTCTTTACATGGCATTTTTCTTTCATATTACATTGTTTAGGTGTGAAATATAAATGAAATATTAAGGCATTTTGGAATTTTGGAATCACAGTATGTGATGACACGGTTCGTGAGAATTGCAAATATTACACTGGACAGTTTGAAATCAATATTGTTCAAAGAGTTTAATTTAAAGTTACGGACCGAAAAATTGGATGGGAAGTAACGGTGATCAACTAGCTAATGAGTTATCGAGAGAATATTCTGTATGCTGAAATATGTTTTGGTAAGCTTGGGAAAGCAAAAACGGTTAAATTGGGTTGAAAAAGATCGTTATTGTACCCACCATACAATAAATAAGACCGAGAAACTTAACTTATTCCTGTATCTTACATTTCATATTTGTATCAGTAAACTAAAAATGTGTTTTCCCTTTACAAATGAAACTTTTTTTTCGGTCAATCACCTATAAAGTCACCCAAAGAATAGTAGTGTCTATCCATTCTGTAGAGAGACAGAAAACCATTTCTTCTTGATTGACAGTAATTTAGCCTTTAGACTACAAAGGTAACGCCATTAATGACAAACCACTTTCTCAAAGGAAATGGGAAATGGGCTTTGTGATTGATTGCCACCAGCTACTACAATGCAGGGAAAGTAAAAGAAATGTAACATGTACGCATTTAATGCCTTTACTAAAATGTCATTTACGACTAGGAAAATGAATTAAGCAGTACTACAAATAGTATTTCGAACTGACTCAGAGATAGACCTGTTTATCACAGCAGATCAATATGCCATGTTTTCAATACATGTTATTTTGGATCATTAGTTTAAAATAAAAAAAAATGAATTTACAGAAACGTCTTTATTGTAATAGTCGTATTATTCTGCAGATCTACCATCACATAATTTACGTTCGTTTTGAAGGAAAAAAAAGATCGCATTGAGCTTAAATGCATCTTGATAAGATGCAAGTTAATAGATGAGTTAAACACAGGCAAGAATATATTTATGTCCTACATATGCAAGTATATCATGTGAGCCCATATGATAATCGTCGCATCCAATGCCGAATATTCTGCCCAAGGGAAATCACTTGTACCTAAATATGGTGTGAACACAGGTTTATTCTTCCATTGAAGCATTTTTACCCTGAAGCCATAGAATAAAATAATTACATTACGTAGATGCAGCAGTTTGTTATGATGTCAGTTTTCCTATGAGTAACGATGGCTGTAAAAAGATATGGTTATTTCAATAGCATTTCTAAGAAACGTTTAAATTTCCAATCTGGACCAGGGACTTCCAACAAAGAAGAAATCGATATGTAATTTGACTTCAGTAAGAAATCATCACCCACCGCATTATCATTTCAGTGATGCAAACTTGCCATTCATAAGATGGCAAGAACTGGTATTGCCTTGGTTAATATTCAATAAAATGATGCCCTTTGAACAGCAAGATGCAAAACAACATCACATGATGTCATAAAAAAAGCGTCTTCCAGACATAATTCGTTAAATTTTTGCTGAATTTCAAACTGACAAGAGTAAGATGGTTAACGCAATATTGTACTATGTTCAGTGGTCGTCCATGACCCATGACAAAGATTGTTTGCTAGTCTAAAACGTCTTATTTTTTCCTTCCACAATTTTAAGCAGGAAAAATGTTTACAGCCTCTAAACACTATGTGCTCTTAGTCCAAAGTTTTGAGCAGAAATACCTGATTTACAAGTTTGACAACACAAATTAAGTTATCTTTGACATGTTCGGCAAAATCAGAAAAGGAAAATTGTCACATTTTAGCTGGTAATTCTTTCAATTTGAAAGAATTATTGTTCACAAGCCAAACTATTATTCTTTAGTAACATTGCTTCAAACTAGAGACAATATTCCTTCTTGAATCACTAAAAAAGCGCAAGTAGGCATTTTTGCCCAAGCCAATTGGACTTCATGAATTACAAATTTTATCATTCATGAACCTGACAAATCAGTTTTACTCTTTTGGTTGATGGACCATGTGTAATATACTCTGAAAGGCAAGATGTTGGTTTTTTTCCAACCCTATTATTGTCTTTTTTCTTTTTGCAAAAAATTCCTCCCTGGATATGACAAAACTATTCCTTATTTTCGATAGTCAATTAAAGAACGTTCTTTTTTCGAATAATGACGTTCCAGCTGGGCCATCGAAAGAATTCCTTTTATTTGAAAGGTGGAATAGTTTCCCATTCTTTAAAGGAAAATATAGTTATGTTCAAGTCTGATATAAAATAATGAAAACACACAAAATGAAAAGATCCCTTCGGACCAGGCATGAGATGGATTGATCTAATACTCTGAATATGGACATTTGCAGCCAAACGGACATGGTTTTCGTGATAGTTCCATTACAATACCATTAGTATTGGTCCAACAATCCGACAAAAATGATGTAGTAAACCACGTTGTTCTTCTGGGACATTATGGAAAAGCGAATTCCCTTCATTTTATAGACTCAAGTGTTCTTTATGGCTAATAATCATGCATTGTAGTGAGCTGACAATAAATTTATATTGACCAAGGTTGTAGGCAGTAGATTGGTGCTACTTAAGGCTACGTAACAGACCTTAAAAAGTTTTTTTAAACTTTTTGTAGAACCAACAATTTTTGACATGGTTTACTACAGTGCCGTGCATTAACTGTATGGTTACCGTGCCTTCAACACAACCCTCACAAGATACTGGTATTTCGCCCCAAACGAAATTATAAGGCTGTTGAGCACGCATTAGTCACGCCTCTCAAATACTTTTTGATCTTAATGTCACTTATAAACATGACATTTAAAGCAGTTTTACCAGTTTAAGATTAATTTTCAAATGAAATCACGTTATAACATTCATGTTAAGTGCTAAGTTTAATTCCTTTTTGCTATTGATATTAAATAAACTTCTCAATCCCAATTCCAATGTGAAAGATGATGCATTGTTCTGTAAACCTTATTTCATGAATTCGGGTCCATTCCTGGCGGTTTTGATCAAAGTGGATTAATTGTGATGAAATTGCATTTTCACTGCAGTGAAGTTGTTGTCACTTTCACGCCGACGTCAGGAATTGAAGCACAACGTGTACGGTTACATCTTATCTTTAAATTTTTGGGAGGAAACCCTAATTCCCAAGACATAATACCTGTTTGAAGAACGGAAAACGGTGGGTGTAATTAATTCAAACTGTTGTGAAAAGTTCTGTCAACAATTCATCATTCCGTTTCCCTCATGTGGTACATTCTTGAATAGATTCCATTGGGCAGTGGAAAACCTGTCACATTTCGCAGCTACTAATGGATCGTTTATGCACGACTCTTAGGATGTAAATGTAAACCAAAGAGTGCTATTCTTCAAATAAATGACTTGCTGTACTCATACTTTCAAAGAGATAAAAGCGTATGCTCAAATAACGCTGTTTTGGAACTACTCAACAACATATGACATTGTTTTCTTGTTTTATGTATTTGAAATTTTGAATCATCTGTATTCTTTATGATGGAATGGCTGGTTTTGCGATAAAATGATGTTGCAATATCCTTTTTTGTCACGTTTCGGAAAAATATTATCTTGGCGATCTGTTGGTATGGATGTAAATAAAATTGAAGTTGCCCCATTATGTCGTTTATTTAACACAATTGATTAAGTAAAAGCCCAAAAAATATTAAACATGAAATTAGTTAAAACCCTTTATGTGGTAAATTCTATTAAACAGAAATAAGTAAAGACAGTGGCAAGATAATATCTTGAGAAAGCTAATATGTTGAACTTGTGCCTCAAAAGAACAAACTTGTTGGATAATTAGATGTAGTAGGTGTCCACTTGTACTAAAAACATAAGGCACTCACTTTAAGATAAAATAGAATAGGATCCATGACTCTAACGCTATACTGATAATTTGGAAGTGGCCCTCTGTGGATCAATAAAATAGATACAGCCTATTCGATAGGGTTTTACAACCACCTGAAAGAATATTCGTTGTACTTTGTTTTAAATCATTATTGCTTTCTGTTTTAACCTTGCTTTCTGTTGTCTCTTTTTATTTCAAACCAAAAAAATTGGTAAGCAACATGTATCTTGTTATTCTAGATGTTTCAAAAACACGACACAGAAATCCTACTGATCAATTGCGTACATGAGGGTATATCACAGAACTCCCAATGTACAGTGTTAAAGTTTGATACGATTTTTGTGTACGGGAAGATGTATATTTATTTATCAATACGATTCATTCAGAATAACAGTTAAAACTAATTAAACTTATAACGTATTTTTATCAACTTGCATCCTGTATCAAAGTGTCTTTGCGTTCCTTTATTAAATTTGGCAGTAACCGTGGAAATTTTACATTTTAAATCGTAAGCCGGTTTCTTTCAAAGATAATGATATGTAGACAAATCCTACAGAGAATGGAAATAAAAAACTACTTTTTCTGCCTGAAGTAGTTTGTATCAGGGAGCTCATCCTGTGGCTGAAAAGCACTCAAGAGAGTACTAAAATCAATAATAAAAGATATCAATCTAGATCGCTTTTTGTGCTTAAAGCACATAGGAAAACGGGAACTCAAATCTCCAAATGGCCACAAAATTGGCTTTTTATGAAGTAAAGCTGTATCTCCATTTATTGTGGTAGATTTCTTTTCTTCATATTATACGCTTCTACCACGGCAATTTTAAGGTGAAAATGTAGCATATGCCAGAATATGTTACATTTTTTCTTACGTTAGAAAGTTGTCTAAGTATTGTCGTCACACTCACACAGAATATGCTGCTGTATTTCAGAGGAAAAATATCCCTGGGTATCTGGAAGAAGTATCTGGAAGGGTGACATTTTCAAGGATTTATTCAAACAAACAGGCTCAAAGACAAACATATATATTTGCAGTGTATATTGATTTATGTATTCTAGTTTTTGGGCTTGTATAAGGGAACCGTTCTTTGTTCAGAATGTACGATCTAGAGATTTAAGTAGGTCTCCAGGAGTCCTTGGTACAAATCTACTTGGTCATCGAGTGGCCGAGGCTATGCTCATCTTTCCTAACTGCATTTACTATGGTGAAGTGTCCCATTGGACTACAAGGGGAAATCCAGGCATGTTAAAGTCGATTCTAATTCTCTACTTTAAGCAAACCAATTTCCCATGGATTTGTGGTAATTGGAGTAACTTTACAGATAAGTGATCATTTACGTCGAAATGTTGTCAACCCCGAGATTTCTACTGTTGGAATTTCATGAAATGCGATCGTCATGTTTTGTGCTGTAGAGAATGTTTGTGTGAGAATATTGGACAGAGGGTGAAATCCCTATCATTTTCAGACAATAGGGCTTCAAAAGCACAGCGTGAAATTCTTACGTTCTCTCCTTTATTCTCTTCATTTACAAAATGATAAGAATTTCACGAGCTGTTCTCTGTTCATCTTTTCATTATAGGACGGAAGTTCAGTTTCCATAAGAGGAACTGTCTGAAAAGGCATCAATTATTGAAAACCACGTCACAACAACCTCATTGGGCTCTGCAAATATGTTATAGTGAACGCTGATGGAGAAAAAGTGCAAATCAACAATGTTATTTATTTCCAACCCCAACTGTAAATTTCCATATCCTGCTATCTGGATCGGGGAATAATTACATTCTTTATCACCGTTGCTACGATTTACATTGTGAAAAGCTTATTTATTATCGGTTCATTGTGGTAATTCCTGTAGTTTTTTTGAATAGAGAAAATACCTCTTGCATATAATGTTTGGTGTCTTAGCAACATTTGTCACAACAATGCCACAGGAAACTAAATAGATTTGATCTCACTGTTTTATTTACATATACATAGACTCGTTATTTGAATATCGAGTAGATTTCTTAAGACTTTGCAGCTGACAAACATAAATTAACCAACATACACTTCACATTACTTATCTTTACGATTTCCTTTGCGTATTAAAGAACACTACCGTATGCGGCGCATTTCAGCACTACTTCTGGTAACGCTCTTACCGTCAAAGTTACTGCCGATGTGCTTTAAGGTAACCCTTCGCACTTGATAAAATTGTCGCTCAGAAAATGATGCAGATATTACATGGTATTTGATCTTATCAAATCAACCAGGTACTCACGGTTATTCAAAACGGAATGAGCAGTAAATGATCCCGTATTGCTCAATATCTGTAACATTACATTTTGGACAGTACTATCTATTCACGCAACGGAGAAAAGATCTCAGTTTATAAAATAAAATAAACTTGCTGTATTAAGATGTACTTATTTCCACAAAAGACTTGAAATCTAAAGAAATAGATATGGGGGAATGGTTGCTGCGGGCTCTGTATTTCCATCAAATTGCTTAGTAAATTCCCTGCGGATGGAGATTTTGTTATTCATGACAATCTGACAATCCAGCTTTATTAGCTTAGGTAACAAACCGATAAAAGAAAATGGCTTTAAAAGACACTGGATTACTGTTTAATCGCTTTATTAAAATCTATATTTAGACTTCATGGAAATATCTTACTTTTAACTCTCTTTATGAGATTTTGTGCTAAAAATTTTGGCAGTGTAAAAATATAAACTATGTGCGAAATCGGAATTGACGAAATCTTGAAATTAAATGAACCCATATCATAATGGTAGTAAACACTTTCGTTTTGTTTTGTCAAACAGCATACGACTCAGGTTATTAGACAACTGGATTTGACAGCTGTCCACTCACACTAAAAGCATTCGGCACTCCTGGGGCTGGAATAACGGAAGAGCACACCCATAATGCCACTATATTACTTAAAGAAGAACTTCCCCCAAGGAGAGTAACAAGATACAGATACAGCGCCCTCATCCACTACACTTGTGGTTGTGATCACAATACACAATATCAAAATACTTTTGTTTCAGCAGAAAGACTACCATTCATTTGGATTATTTTACGAGGGTGCGCGAAATGACGCATATACTGGTTCAAAATCCGAATAACGGATAGATGGTTGGCGGGTAGGTGGTTGGCTTGCGTCTCATGTCGATTAATGCTCATAATATCATAAACATTTAGTTTTTAGAGTACCATTCAATCTCTGTCTCTTGAATCATAGAAAATGAATATTACTCCTCAGGAGGCGACTATTTTATCAGAAAACTAAATCCAGAATGCACTGATTGAATATATCAACATTATAAGCTAAAATCCAAGACGTACTGTGCATGGGTAAACGAAACACAGACCACGTTCAAGTATTTTCATTTTTGGTACTTTCTTTGACGTTACCTTTTGTCCATATGCCATAAATGGATTATGAAAATACATTGCACCTTTCTGAGAATGTGACAACGTTCAAAGTTGGCTTATTGCTCTTCTCTCCCCAGGCTTGTGTCATCTAAACTATAAATAATTCAGCTTGTTGCGTACACTTCACGTAGAGCTTATGGACAAGAGAAAACACCTCTTTTATCATGTGGACTGGGTAGTTGAAACTAACTTGTAAACAGATTGTAGTTAAGACGAATCTCTTCCAACTAGTTATGAGAAAAATGATGTTTCAATTGAAACACATAGAAACGCAATACGAATACAACGACGTGCAGAGTAGAATTTCATTCTGGCTGTTGGCACCAATCAACTTTCAGTGGCATTAAAAGTTTTCAAATGCTTGCCTGAGTAATTTGGTAGGCGAATTTATACTAGTACTAATAAAATAACCAATATTAGTAAATTGAACAGTTAAAAGTTAATTTTTAAACTAATATTAATTTTCTTGCCTCATGGACAAATATGTAGATAAGTTGAAATACTATGAGCCACATAGCTATGTGCAAAGTAAAAGGATCCTATCGCAAGATATAGTCTTAGTTCGGACGTCTGTTAATAAAATCTACATTTACACTGTACCAATGTCGAACACACAAGAACAAATGATAGAATATCGTATTTATTGCTGTTTATGTAGGAAGAAAAATGTTGACAAAGACCTACAAATCGTCACTCAAACCTCGAAGACTTTTAACAGTGCATTTGATCATTTACACCTTTGTTACATCTTGTATTAAGGGTATAGACACACCAACGAACGTATTTTCATATTCCTCATCGATAGCACCACCAGCCAGTGGTTTATAAATGTACTCATAATCCCGTCCTTCACACGTCCCGGGAATCCTGCTGTAAAACCTTTTTGATCTCATCATGAAGTACAAAGAAACCATAACTATCACAGCGAGTAATATACCGAGGGAGGCAGCCAGAAGGCAGAGATCCATCTCTCCATTCTCAATCAGATTCCATACTAAATTATCATGTAAGTCTCCTCCTTCCTGTGATGTTGTTGCATTAGAAGTCTTCGTCATGAAAGTACTTTGCATCTGACTTATTCCCACTTCTTCTTTTTCAAGTGCTTCGGTGTTAGATTGGGTTGAAAACATAACATGCCTAATGCTGGATGTGGTTCCTAAAGTTCTGTTCCCTGTATCAATAATATCCCCTGGCGTGACTCCGAAGAGCACTGCTGTCAGAAGGTTTTTGTCTGTGATATCTCTTGCTTCTTCAGTTGTTTGAAGACTCATGTTACACGATTACAAAGACGAATCCCAAGTAAATAATTTTTGCATTACTTTCACAATCATAAGTCGCTTTCAAACACAAAACAGTTAATTTGTTCATTATGCATAGCAGAAATTTTTCTCTTCCCGTCCGGGTGAACGAACCTTTATGGCGATAAAGTCCACATTGTCCAAACAATTTCCAAAACACATAGGAACTTCATGTCAGAGCAGTGGGGATGTGAACAGATGATACAATCAAGTTGTGTATTGTATGGAAATCGAGACAGCTTCTTGCGAGAACTGGCCTGTATCAAGAGTATCTCGATTGGCTGCAGACACCCAGGAGTCTGTTGAAATCAATGGTAAAACATATATCAGTTCGTGCCTTCGTATTTACACTGATCATTGTATATTTCCCACGCCAATGTATTGAGAAACACTTTGTCTTTGTTCAATACTTTAAAATGCAATCTGTGTATAATTTTTGTCTGTATCCTTACTCTATGCCAATCTTACTCCAGCGAGACAAAAGCCTACACTTGAGACAAATGATAAAAATCGCTTGTGGTTTGTTTAAACCCGAAAAAGTGAGGAATGACCAACAAGCGTATTGTCTCTTTCTAGTAAGATGAATAACTTTCGCAAGTGTGAGACCAGTAATTTGAGAATGTGAAACGAAAAACCCAATTAAGTTGTATCAACCTTATATTTTATCAAAAAATACCCCAATATGAAACATTCTTTTCGGTAGAAACATACGCTCCTCAAACCAAAGAGTTTGTGTGGAACCACTCTATTACGTCAACATAGATATGATACAGCTCCAGTCTCTGTCAATTTATCCCTAATCATCACTGACAATCCTGGCAAATTAGACAAATTATATCACTTTATCAATCTACTCAGATTATCCCGACAGTAGGAATCCACTTCTAATTATGTAGCTAAATCATTTTCCTTTAAGGGAAATGGTACAGAACATTCTATTTCTCAGTGCGGTTTTACTGGATTTTTTTAAAAGTAACCTACCTTTACGTTTGATTTAAAACTTCAATGACAATTTGTACTTTTGTTGTGAAACAGCAGGAATAAAATGCCAATTTATTTATCTCTACAAAAGGTGATTTTATTAGAACACATTACACATTAGTACATTACAAACACAAATCATCTTGATACATGGTTCACAATTTGTTCAAATACTCACAGGGACAACATGTTGAAGACAACTCACATGTCAAAAAGCGTAAAGATACGTTTTCAGATAAAATGCTTGAACTCTCTCACGCACAGACTTCAAACCTGTTGTTATTGCCTCCTTCCGTGTTATAAACTACTGCTACTCTTTTTATGGTAATTTCTTACAGGGTCCCTCCAGTGCAATATGGAAATTACAATGAGTGTGTAAGGACTAGAAACAGGAGGTTATATCGATTTCCCTATCAACTGGGTGTCTGCTTTTTACGAAGTATACATGAGAAGAATACTGCAATAAGGTCCTAAAACATGAGCAAGCCTTCCAAGAAACTAATCGAGAGACAGATAGATTCGGAATACTCTGTTGCCAGAATATTACGTTTGATTTCTATGCAAGTTTTAAACAAGCTCATTTTTGCTAAGGAACTAATTGCAAGACATCTTAGCCATGACACGGAGACTATATCGGTTACAGATTTGTGTCAAAATAAACGTGACATACGAAACATTAGTGAAAGGTCATGTATTTATAAGCCATCTGCAAAACCTGCCAGAAAGGTAAGGCAATAAACATCTAAGTCTCTTTACAAATTTTAAACTGCGATGAAGTGTATGAGTTCCTGGTTATCACTGAAGTTAAGCAATCTGTCGAGCTGGTCCCATAAAGTTAAGACGGTTGCCAACAGAAGGTCATTGTGTAATGGTATTGTCTGCTTAACAAGTTAAGTCTTAAGACCCATGGATTATCTACGATATATTGACATTTCTAATAGAAAGCAAGTCCAACTCCATTTTGTGATTGCCCCAAATAAAATATAGAAAACCATTTCTTGTATCAGGTAAATATGTGTAATGGAATTTCTGAGGCAATGGATTTTATCATTCATGAAACTGCCAATCCAGCATTATTGGCCAGATCAACAGAGCATTTGTGAGATGCAAATAAAAGAGAATATCCTCGTGGGTAGGATATGGATTTGTTTATTACTGCTATTGGCATGTACCCGCAGAACGATGATCAAGTTGCATCAAAGCGTAACAAAAGAGAATGGACATTTGTAGCATTTTTACTTTACGGACATCTGCATTATCATCGACCACAGTTGTAAGCGCAAACAATACCACTTGTGTTTTCTATTCCTCTTTCTTTTTGTGCAACTTGACTGTCATATTCTTCTCCTTTTGCCGTTCTGTAAACCAGAAATCTACATACCGTCTCTTGTTCACAGTTCAGACGCATTGTTTCTGGCGTGTTTCACATTATTCACCGAGTGTTGTTTATTGGTTGTTTTATTCTAAACCGACCGTGTATAATTTGCCAGTCTTTGTAGTTCTAGACCTAATAGTTTGGTCTGGAGCAACCAAACATGGCTGGGTTTGGTGAGGCAACCAAGCCTGGCTGTTGCGAAGCAATGTCAAAATGTAAACAATGTTACATTTTTGTAACATTTTTGCTGACTTTTGGGAGCTCCAGATACCTCAATTCTCAACCAATTTTCAAGTTTTGTACAGCAAATGAAAGGCAATATCCTGTTCTATTCTTGTATCAAATATCATGACATTATCTTCAGGAATCAAAAAT